>VWZE01015199.1:98160-110272 GCA_013396675.1 Eubucco bourcierii
GCCGCCCCCGCTCCCCTCGGCCTGGCTCGGCCGGGTCCTGCGGCCGCAGGCAGCAGCCCAGCAGCAGGAGCGGCTCGGGCACGGTGGCGGGCAGGCAGGGAGTGGGGGAAGCCCCGCCACCGCCGGGGCTCAGCCCTGCCTCCCGCTCCCGCCCGCACCACCCGCCCCTGTGTGTGTGCAGGGACATGGGAGGAAGGAGCCAGCTCAACATCTCCAAGTACCACATCCAGCCAATTACCGCGGCACTCCGCGCCCGGGAGGTGGGGTTATATGGGCGCCGCGGGCCAGCGCGGGCCGCCTACCACCCGCCCCGCTGAACGCCACCGCTCCGCCCATTTAAACCCACAGCGCCGGCTGCGCCCGGGTCCGCCGCTGCGTGCCGCCGCCGGAAGGGGGGACCCTGCATCGAGCTCGGCCCCGAGTGGAGCTGTCCGCCCGCCCGCGGTTCTGGAGTCGGGCAAGGCGCTGAGGCTGGACAAGGCAGATACAAGACGTCTGGCCTCGCCTCCTGAAGGACCGAAGGACCGTCAATAGTGCCCAGAGTGCGCGGAGGATGATGAAGAGCTCCTGAGGGCAAAAAGGCCACCAGATGGAGCTGGCTGCAGAGCCCCATGCAGTCGGGGCTTCCTCAGGGAGGAGAAAGGCGCTGAGGTAGGACCCGTGTGGGTCAGAACTACAATATCTCATCCCGGTTTTACAGCAGGTGAGGGAGTGTGAGTATGCAGTCAGGGCCCTCATGCCCCTGCCCCAAAATAGAGCACAGAGCCCCAGAGCTGGGACAGCCTTTGAAGCAAAGCAAGCACAGTGCTGGAGCACAGAACTGGGAAGGACCTGGCACTTGGACCCCACCAGGCACTCATTGGTTGCTGCATTTACTACCTGTCTTGGGCTTTGGCGAGGCATTGCATGGGCCTGGGGTTATGTCCAAGCTCCTGCCCACTGCTGGATCCATCACCAAGCATGCTGCAGGTTGTGGGACTGAACATCTGTGTTCTGGTTACTTAGGCAAACATGATATGAAGTAACCAACAAATCTTCCAAAATTGACACTGATTTAAAAGCTATATGGTGACAGAAGACAAACAAGGGAAGTGAAAATATTTTTGACCTGACCAGGTTAGCTAAACACGATTTAGAAGTATCCCCAGAGTAATGTAAGAATTTCACAGAGCAGATGAAGGTCTGGTTTATGCATCAGTCCAAACAGTCTGTCTGATGTTACAGGGATGTTTGAAATCTCTGATCAAGGTTTATTATTATTACTATTGGCATCCCACTGTGCTGGTTACTGTACAAACTCTCATTAAGAATACAACCTCTGCCTCCCTTTTTGACATCAGTAATAGCAACTATCAAGCTTACCCTTTCACAGCAGTGCTTTCAAAATAAACAGTGTGTGTGATTATACACAATTGTGGGGCACATATTATTTGCTACAAACTTTCAGCTTATGTTGACCTGAAGATCTGTTAGTGCTATGGTTTAAAAAAAAAAATAAATTACTGTTTCTGTCTTTAAGAAAACAAAGATTAATGTACTTCTGATGACTCTCAAGGACTGTAACCCAACCTAGAATATGATAAAAGCTGGACTGTGTAGGTATTTAAAAGAACAGTCTGATATTCTATTCAGCTACTTCATTAAAACTTTAAAGTTCTATATAGTGCATACAGTCAAATTTGGAGAAAAGAATCCATCTTCTGTGCATCCTTAAACAAATAGAAAAACCCAGTGTAGTTTGATGAGTATCATTTAAACTGTATTTCTACTTTGAAAAATCTCATCAGCGTCTTACTGATTATACTTTAAAATTACTTAGTTTATATACTAAGCAAATTTTAAAAGATTTCTTACTGCAAGCTTTGCCAAATTAGCCTGTAACTTGGGAACCACAGTGGATTTGTTGTCTCATTGGTCACCAGAAATCATAGATCTGTTGGTCAAGCTACCCTTTCAATCACATCTGTGCTACTCTGTGTCTTCAGAATACCCCAACAGGAAGGTGTAAATGGATTTGGAAAAAATTTCTTGATGATAATGAGTGAACAGCTTGAAACTTTAAATATGTTGACAGATTCTTTATACTAGATACATTGATATAAACTTTTGATTTGTGAATGAATAGAGGTGTCCATCTGGGTGATGTAGAATTCACCTCAGCATCCATCTAGGTTCTATGAAAGTGTCCATAGGCATTCAAATGTCTTTAAATTTGCTGGGTTTCTGTAATGCACAACAGTGGGAAGGAGTGCTCTGAAGTCCAGGACAGAAAAAGAAGCTTTATGAGAATGTGCTTCCAGTAAAAGTATTAATGGGAGCGGTTCAGAGACTGAAGAAACACACACAGCCTACTCCAGCTGCTGGTTGCAGCAAAACCAGATTTTCCCTTCTTTTGCATGCTTCAACCAAAATGTGAGGTTTGAATTGTGAAAATTACCATGTCTGATGTGCTAGTAGTAGTTTGATACTAAAAACTGATCGTGGAGAGGCAAGACAGGACAGTTGGTTCTAAAAATGGTTTCATCAGCCACTGGATTTTTATGAACAGTCATGAAAAAGGTCACCAGTGGCAGTTTGCAGTTGAAAGAACTAATTATATAAACTTAATGAAATGTTATCAACATAGTTTCTTTTTCTCCTTAATCACCTACATTCATGTTTAGGTGATAGCAAATACCACTGCAGTAAATGAACTTTTGTATCCATAGCAACCTGTATATCCACTTTTAATTTGCCCTTATTCCATTGAGATGGAATAATACTTATTCAGGTTAAAAATTCATATTGTCTAATTCTCTTTTACGCAAGTGTAGCCCAGAATTTGAATTTCAAACTGTCTTCCATGTCAATGCCCTCCTAAAAGAAATCTGTAGAGTCAGAGTCAATTGTTCATCCAGCATGAGGCCAACAGGTTCCAGTTCTCCCTTCCGTTATTGCAATTCCTCAGATAAACAGAAACTCAGAAACTTGAGAAAGAAGCTTCACCAAAACTGAAAATAGCAATGACTTGGAGCCAGCACAGTTTCCTCACAAACCCCTGAGACAAGGCAGGGAAGGGCTGCGCGGTCCCTGAGAGAGAGCATAGATCAGGCTGTTTCTCAACACATAGCCATGTGATGTCCCTACTTCACAGGCAAGAAATCTATACAGCCACAGGCAGTCATGTTACATTAATCTCCACGCTCTGCAATAAAGGCTTCTGTTATGTGCATGACTGCATGGCATGGGCAAAAGCAGCCGTAAGGCTTGATTTGCCACTCTGCTGCCCTGCTCCACACAGAGAGTTGTGAAGCTCTTTCTCCTCCTCCCCACAATTCTGCTGTTGGAAGTAGCATTTATAATAGGTGAGGCATTTTGCTTTTAAATTCATCCGGTATTTACAGAATATGGGATGTTGGCAACAACAATAATGATTGTCTAGCTATTTCCTTCTTGCTTTCTGTTTTTCACCTTCTTTATAGTGTTTGAACCCTCTGTTTCTTGCACTGATATTTTATGTTGCTTAAGTACGATGTTAACTCAAAGCTCAAGGGGAAAAGCGAGTTGCTGTTTTCAAGTGAGGGAAAGGGATCTAATATGTTTTTCTCATAATGTAAAAGGGAGAGGTGATTTTTTACACTTCTAACACTAAAACGTGCGTGAGCTGAAATTTCAAGTTTAGCAAAGAAATTAGTTTTTTTCAGTTTTGATTTTCTTGGCTTTGAAAACTGTGTTTTGTGTATACACAGTACATTTTTACCAAAGGCTGTATTATGAGCAAACCTCACCTAAGGTCCAAAGGGAAAGATAAGGTGTGGTGCTCATGCATGCATGGAAGATTAGCTGTTTTATCAATCATTTATGGAGAGTTTATAGAGCATGCTGCAACAGTCTGCTAAGGCCCTGTTTTGCTCTCTGGTGCATGCATGGAGCAAAAACTGTATTGAGTAGGCCCAAAACATAGAACTGAGAACTCTAATGCTGCACTGAAAAACATCCAGTTTTGAAATGCACTTTTTGAAGGACTGAACCCCCTGCACACACTTCACAGTAAGGCCTAATCCAGTAAGGCAGACTCTCATGGGAGAGTTGTTAAAGGCTGCAGTCCTTAAGACAAAGCTCTACAGCAGCTTGTGTCTGCTTTTAATCAACATAGGAGTGGAACCTAGAAAGTCCTTGGGATTGGGAGTGTGGTAGCATCTGGAGGCTCTTCAGTTATCTAGATAATTCTATTAAAACATGCGACAGGGTCATTAAGTTTGCAGAGCATCACGGCCAAAGGCAGTGATAGAAACTTTGATCCTCAAGACACGCAACTCACAATCAAGTCTCTTATAATACATCTTTACTTCTTACTATGCAGACAGCAACCGAGTCCTAGGCTGCATCAAGAGAAGCGTGGCCAGCAGGGCAAGGGAGGTGATTCTGCCCCTTTACTCTGCTCTCGTCAGACCCCACCTGGAGTACTGTGTGCAGTTCTGGAGCCCTCAGCACAGGAAGGACATGGAAGTGTTGGAGCGGGTCCAGAGGAGGGCCACAAAGATGATCAGAGGGCTGGAGCAGCTCTGCTATGAGGACAGGCTGAGAGAGTTGGGGCTCTTCAGCCTGGAGAAGAGGAGGCTTCGAGGGGACCTGATAGTAGCCTTCCAGTATCTGAAGGGGGCCTACAGGAAGGCTGGGGAGGGATTATTTACAAGGTCCTGCAACGATGGGACAAGGGGCAATGGGTTTAAATTGGAAGAGGGGAGATTTAGACTGGATGTTAGGAGGAAGTTCTTTACAGTGAGCGTGGTGAGACACTGGAACGGGTTGCCCAGGGAGGTCGTGGATGCTCCCTCCCTGGATGTGTTCAAGGCCAGATTGGATCAGGCCTTGAGTAACCTGTACTAGTGGGAGGTGTCCCTGCCTATGGCAGGGGGTTGGAACTAGATAATCCTTGAGGTCCCTTCCAACCTGTGATTCTATGATTCTATGCAAGTCACATATTCAAACATATTCTACAACCCTGTTTGCTGTAAATAATAAATTCAGGTATTATCCTATTTGTTAGCTCAGTAAAATATATAAAGTCAGAGAAAACAGAGAAAGTCATGTTGGGTCAGCATATGAAGGAGGTGCCTAGAGAACAGGATCCCTTCCAGGTTGAGTCCTAGTTTGTTGTCTTGTATAGCATTTGCTTTGCCATAGCTGTCTTTAGTTTGCCTAAATTTCCAAGATTAACCTTCTTGAGACCTTCCTGGAAGGATGCTTCAACTGCCATTCCACCTGCCTGAGTGCATGGGCACAGCCATATTCTGGCTGTTTGTTCAACAGACTACATCAGCATCTGCTGTTCTCACTGTAGCTCAAACTGAGAGTTCTTGAGATGCAGAATTTATTTGTCCATTTTGTGTATTTACCTCTCCAACACAGAAGTATCATAGAATCATAGAATCAACCAGGTTGGAAGAGATCTCCAAGATCCAGTCCAACCTATCACCCACCTCTATCCAATCAACTAGACCATGGCACTAAGTGCCCCATCCAGTCTTTTCTTGAACACCTCCAGGGATGGTGACTGTCACCTCCCTGGGCAGCTCATTCCAACTGCAAATCACTCTCTCTGTGAAGAACTTCTTCCTAACATCCAGCCTAGATGTCCCCTGCCACAACTTGAGACTGTGTCCCCTCATTCTGTTGCTGGTTGCCTGGGAGAAGAGACTGACCCCCACCTGGCTGCAACCTCCCTTCGGGTAGTTGTAGACAGCAATGAGGTCACCCCTGACCTTCCTCTTCTCCAGGCTAAACAATTGCAACTCCCTCAGTCTCTCCTCATAGGGCTCCAGGCCCCTCACTGGCTTCATTGCCCTTCTCTGGACACGTTCCAGAGGGTCCCAGGGCTGGACACAGCACTCAAGGTTTGGCCTGACCAGTGCTGAGTACAGGGGCAGAAGGACTTTCCTGGTTCTGCTGGCCACACTATTCCTGATACAGGCCAGGATGCCATTGGCTCTCCTGGCCACCTGGGCATGCTGCTGGCTCATGTTCAGCTGCTGTCTACCAGTACCCCCAGGTCCCTCTCTGCCTGGCTGCTCTCCAGCCACTCTGTCCCCCAACCTGTAGTCCTGCATGGGGTTGTTATGGCCAAAGTGTAGAACCCTGCACTTAGCCTTGTTAAATCTCATCCCGTTGGGGTCTGCCTACACATCCAACCTGTCAAGGTCCCTCTACAGGGCTCTCCTACCCTCCAACAGATCAACACCTGCTCCTAACTTGGTGTCATAAAGTAGAGTGGTAATATCATTAAGTATTGCAAACATTAATAATTTATAACAAATTTTTATAATTAATGACTAGTTGATAACTATGTTATAATTTGTATTAGTAAATCATTAAAATTTAGAATAACAATATTGTAAAATAAGATGCTGTTGAAAAGTGGCCAACATTATGAATACCTCTTCTTGGAGACTGAGAATGTAGGCCATAAGTGACCCAAACCAGTTCCTCGAGCTGCTAATCTTTGCTATATACTACTACTTTCCTTTTCTTATGCTGAAATGGATTCTGGTTTTTAGCATATTTTTTTCTAAAATGCCCTTTGAAGCCATCAGGGAAATACAGAATCCCATCTGGCAGTTGCCAAGATGCCTTGATTAGTGTTTTCTAAGTAGGCTCCAATCCATCAACAACCTATGCTAAACCTTCTCATAAGAGGTAACCTCTTTATTTTTGTTCTAGCAATTTGTCAGTTATACTCCTGCTGAAATTAGTAGCCTTTGCAAAGCAGTACAGGGTTAGCTGAGTAAATTTCAGCTGTGGCTATTGCATTTCATCAGACACTAAACAGATTTGTTTATGTTTTGGTCACAAAAGCTGCCGCCTCTGTTGCATTTTTTTCAGGAGATACAACTTCTCTCCAGAGAGAAAATAAAGGAAACTAAAAGGACAAAATATCTTCTGTATAGGGTGATCTGAATTGCTTGAGGATCTGAAATGGAATCACATCTTCCCACAAAAATGGAATAATGTTAGTCATAAAGTACGGCAGATGGTTATTAGTCACCATTAAATTCAAAGAGTTTACCCACTCTGTTCAATCAATGCAGCCACAAAGGAGACCAGTTCCCAAATAGCTCCTGACAAAGAAGTCTTTCAGAAGTCAACACGTGATCATAAAAGGGAACAATATGGAAAATGTGTGAGATGACATGGAAGAAGAAAGCAAGAGAGGCTGTTTTCATTAATAAAAATAATTATTAATCTCAAAAATATCTTCTGTTTGACATCTGTTACCCCATAGGAGATAATTTATTTTTCCAAGCAAAGGCTGAAAGTTCAACCATCACAAAATAAGTGGGCTTTGCTTTTCAGGGTTATTGAACATCCGCAGCAGTGCATTGAATGTACAAACACTTTCTAGCTCTCAACATTTGGCCCATCAAATGGTCCTTTCAGGGCACATCAATGACTACTGGCTTGGCACACTCAGAATTTACGTTCTGAGGTGCACCCCTGGAAGCTACCAATTCCAGAAACTGTAGTCTCTAAATAGCTTGTAGTGTTAGAATCAGTGTTTTAAAAAGACATCTGGAAAAAATACTTATGATCCTCTGTCAGAAATGGTTTGTTTGCAAGTCAGTTTTTATCCAAAAGTACAGTCAGGATTTGAAGGGGGAACATTTTTGAAGAGCATTGTAAAGATAAAACTCAGACTTCTTGGTACTGTGAGATGAAGAAACCCATTAACTGAAATGCATTTGTAGAAATTCCCTCTATGTGATGCTGAAAATAATTTTACAAAAAATGATACAAATCACCATAGACACCATTTTTTTTTTCTTTTCTGTAGCTTAGATAATTTGGTTAATGCCTGTTACTTTCATTCAGAAGAACATGCCCTAACAAATTCCCTTGCTTTTTCACAGATTGGTGACCTTGTTGTGTGTTGGGTTGATTACATATCAAGAGAAGCTTAAAATTTTCTTTAAAAAGCCTGTTCCCAGTGTTTTAAGAAAACATGCAAAGACATTCCTGTGTGATGAAACCTGTTCTGATCCTTTTTTTTTTTTTTTTTTTTTTTTTTTTTTTTTTTTTTTTTTAGGGAGTGGAAGTGGTCAGAGAGGCATTAAAGCAATGCTGGTGACTAGCTGCAGCTAACTCAAGCCAGATCCCCACTCTTCCATGTACACCATATTATTGCTGCGTGATGGATTGCTGAATGAATCACCATTGCAGAGAGCTGCAGGCAATGCCCCAGCTATTGCATTCGTCTTCCTGACAGTGCCAACCAACAAATTAAATCCAACGTATGAGTTATAAAGCCACTGTTTCTTGTTGTATCTCAGTTTATTGCAGCACATTGTCTCATGATACGGAGCTACTTGCTGCTCACTAGGACTCAGACCTTGGAACATTTCCTAGCAGCTTTGTTTGGGCATCTTGGAAGAAACTGCTTGTAGGGATCACTTCAATCTCTGTAGTCATTCTGTCACTGCCCAGACACTTGAGGTGTAGTTTATCTGGTGTATCACCACACCAGATAAACTGTGTTTCAGTTAAAGCACTGACCAGCTACCAGAACTCTACAAAAATCATGCACCAGCACAATAATCTGGATTTGAACAGACACCTTCTGTGACATCAGAGAACCAGCCTTCTCGGTTGTCTACTTTATCAAAAAAGAGGCAAAGAAAAGGATGTTGTTCATGCTCTTATTGGAAAATAAAAATAATATTCCTGATAGGCAAGTGCTGCTTTGAGATTGGGTCTTTTGGCAAAGCTGTGTGTGCCAAAAGCAGCAGAATATTCATACAGATTCAGCTACCACTGTAAATCTGACAACACTGCATATGCGGTATCCTAGTCTGCTTAATTTCATGAAGTAAATGAGAAGTCACAAAGGCACAGAGTCTTCACTAAATTCTGGAGTGACACTGGTATTTGTCAGATATTTTATTATTAGACCTTCAATGTTTCTCTGTAGCGGTCTAGTAAAATAGAAAAAGAAAAGAAACGCTCTGAGCACCAGTGTAGTTATTGAAGCTTAAAACAGATATGCAAAATGTCCTAGCTGCTTGTTGTCAAACTATTCATCTGTTCATTGTGCTTAACTTTCCCTTCCCTGGGTCACCTGGCTTTTCAAAGCTCTTTTTAAGATCAGTCCCTGGAGGAGACTGTGCAAATAACACAGAAACATGCTGTTGCTCTCTTGCTTTACACAGTGTCTGCATGTTTCTTCATTTTTCCCATGTTCCCCACTTCATAGAATTGTTGCTTGTTCCTCTGGGAAGTGTGCCGACACAGATGACTGTGCCTGACAGATGACTGACAGATGCCTTCACAGTCTGTAGGCTGAGGACACACTGGTTCCGTGCATTTCCCTTACACATAGACCTGAATCATTTTCTCTGGTATTGTCACCTTTAAAGGTCCCTTCCAACCCAGTGCATTCTAACATTCTATGATACGGACCACCCATCTCACGACGACCGGTAGGAGTTTTGTCGCTGGTTTAACTGAGTGTACCTTTGCGGAGTTTGCCTTCCTTGTAAGGTTCCCCTGGATGAATTTTTTATTTTAGGAGTCTTTTCCCACAGTAGCTCACTGGTTATTCTTTTTCCTATTCTTCTCCAAGCTCAAAATATAGAGAAGAAATCACAAATAAAGATCACTGCCTGGTTTCTATTTGATGTCCAGTGTGGAATCAGTTACATTATATTTAACTGACATAACTGACATAAAAGTATCTTGTGGTTTGAGAGGTTTTATTTAGAATGATTACTCTGAAAAAAAAAAAAAAAGATTGCATGGCTTGATTTTCATTCTAGTCATCCTTATTAGTGGACTGCTACAATTACAGAGGGAACATTGTCTGCCAACTACAATTCACAGAATCACAGAATTAACCAGACTGGAAAAGACCTTCAAGATCATTGAGTCCAACCTATCACCCAATACCATCTAATCAACTAAACCATAGCACCAAGTGCCACAACCAGTCTTTTTTAAAACACTTCCAGGGCCAGTGACTCCACCACCTCCCTGGGCAGCCCATTCCAATAGTCAATCACATTTTCTGCAAAGAACTTCTTCCTAACATCCAGCCTAAACCTCCCTTGGTGCAGCTTGAGACTGTGTCCCCTCATTCTGTCACTGGTTGCCTGGGAGAAAAGACTGACTACCGCCTGGCTACAACCTCCTTTCAGGTAGTTTTAGACACCAATAAGGTCCCCCTGAGCCTCCTCAACAATCCCAGCTCCCTCAGCCACTCCTCACAGGACTGTGCTCCAGCCCCCTCACCAGCCTTGTTGCCCTTCTCTGGACATGTTCAGCATCTTTCTTAAATTGAGGGGCCCAGAGTTGGACATAGTACTCAAGGTGTGGCCTAACCAGTGCTGAGTACAGGGTCAGAAGTACTGCCCTGGTCCTGCTGGCCACACTATTCCTGATACAGGCCAGGATGCCATTGGCCTTGTTGGTCACCTGGGCACACTGCAGACTCACGTTCAGTTGGCTGTCAACCAGTCCCTTTCTGCCTGCCTGTTCTCCAGCCACTCCGTCCCCCAGCCTGTAGTGCTGCATGGGGTTGTTGTGGCCAAGGTGTAGAACCCAGCACTTGGACTTGTTAAAATTCATGGCATTGGACTCCACCCATCCATCCATTCCTTGCCCATTAAAGCAGGAAAAATCATGCTGCTTTGTCGACACAGCTGTCCTGCAAAAGCTGTACTGCGTAGAAGTTTATTCTTCTCACAGGTATGAACTGAATAGCCACCAGGTCACCAAAACATGTCATGGATATGCTGTCAACCTAGTGATGTACCTATCCCTGTAGCTTTCCTCCTGTTTCCAACTCTGGATTTCTTCCTTCTTGGGGCTTCATTTTCCTATGTTTGCCTGTATAACCCATGTCATTACCTTCCAGAGACAAGGCAAAATTGAGTTCTTAATTCCATCTTATCCTCTTATCCACTACTAGGTGTCTTAAACCATTGTCTTCTCCAGGAAAACTTCTCAACTGCTTTTGCATCCTGCATTAGTACAACACCTACTACCAAGGTGGTATCTCAGGAACATACTGCCAGAATTACTCCCCACCTCCAAAGACAACTAGTCTTAGCAGTACTTAAAAGATCAGTATGTAAATTACATTTCTCTGGAGTCTCGAACTTTGTAGTAGAACAGCCACTTGCTGCAGGCAGCTGCAGTACAAATCAAACCAATTTATTTCATGTAGATTAATAATTTGATACAATTATTTTTCAAGGACACTTACAGGGTTATTTTTGAATATTCACTCACTTCACAGTCTTAAATATGTGTATGATGAATGGAGCTGTACTTACACTTCTGAGTTGCCTTTCTTTAATTTCAACTCATTTTTTTGCAAAACAGGGACTCTACAAAGCTGAGTAGAGGTCAGTTCATCAGCTGTTGGTTGCAACACTTTTCTTTCTTCCTTTCTCCCTTCCTCCTAGTTCAGTGAGCTCTAATCCCATAAACGTCCTTGGTCTTGAAATATACAAGAGCACAGTGAAAGCTGAAAGGAAAACCTGAGCATTCGGCTGTGCTGGAAATGTGCCTCCATATATATAGAGCACAAGATTTATCTTGCAAACCTGTTAAACAGATCTAATGGGCACCTTTCTTTCAGAAGAGTTCTTTAGACACAGTGTACAGCTAACTGTTGGCTGGATGAGTTGTTCTATCAGCGAGAGCTAGCTCTGAGCGACTGGTTGTATGCCCACCATGGTAATTAAAGCATCAGTGCTATCACTGGGTGATGGGTATGTGTCAAGTTGCTTGGCAGACAGTGAACCCCATGAATGTCCTGACACAAGAGAGGAGATGGGCCACATTGGTGTGCCCTCTATCAGAAGCACCCCTCTCTGGTATGAGCATGGAACCTTCCTTCCATGAAGACCGGTGGGCAGAATTTCAATAGTCTCCAGCACTGTCCTAAATTCTTTTGCATTAACTGAGAAGCAAAACTCACTCCCGTCATCGACACATTTGCAGAGTGCATCTACATCTGTCTCTTTTCTTTCTCTTTCTTTCTTTCTTTCTTTCTTTCTTTCTTTCTTTCTTTCTTTCTTTCTTTCTTTCTTTCTTTCTTTCTTTCTTTCTTTCTTTCTTTCTTTCTTTCTTTCTT
>VWZE01015199.1:111004-126532 GCA_013396675.1 Eubucco bourcierii
TCCCTTCCTTCTTTCCTTTTCTGTTTTTGTATTGACCTCTGCTATCATAAAAAAGTCTATGAGTTGTGGCCATGATATTATGAAACCAGAAAATACAATGACATTTCTTCGTCCCTCAAAGTATTCTCAGCAATCTGCAAATGTTATTTTTATAACTGATCTCAAACCCCATTGATGTTTCAGTTTAGGTTATGAGATATATACTAAAAGAATAATGCAAATCATGATGTTTTCAGTATGTCTCCAGGAATTTCTGGGAAAGTAGACGTAAAGATGAAAGACAAAAAGATGTAGCTGCACACAACTGCAGCAGAACCACTTCTCAGAAAGGCCCAGGTGCAATCTCAGAAGACTGGGAAAGCAGCTGGTAGGAAAACCAGCTTCATTTGGATTATTGCACTCCTGCCTGTCCTAAGCACAAAGCAACACTAACAGTAAATGCAAATCTAGAAGACTAGTCTCAAGTTCCTGTTCTGTTATTTTTTTTTAATTGTGAAAAGAAGAAATGTATGAATGAAAAGAATACTTTTAATTAAAATTTTCCATGTGTTTAGTGACAGCAATGTTTTTACATGTAATATATTTGCTTTGTTAATGAATTACATATGAATTTACACTCGTTATTGCCTTAAGAGGCTTCCAGCAGTCTTAGAACATGTAATGTGAAAATTCATGTGCTCCAAGCATTATTACTCTTAACTGAACCTAGAGGATTATGGTGCATACATGTTTCCTTTGTATTTTCTGAACAACTTAGCCATTTTAGTCCCTTGCAAAGAGATGGTCAACAGTCAAAATTATTTTCATACTTCTCTGTTGACCTAACAAATGTCTAGATGGTTAAGTTAACCTGATTTTCTCCTGATTGCTCTAGTACAAAATGTTGTCAGACTTAGGAATATGATGAAGATCAGACAGTTTCTCCCTATTTAGTTGCAAATATGATTTTGCCTTGCTTATTAATTTTAGCTGAATAATTGACTTGGCTTCAGTTGGTTGCTCTTGGTTACCCTGAAGTCTAAGGAACAAAAATCTGGACGTGTATGGAAATATATGTCTTTTTTTTTTCCAGATATTTTTGCTTTAAAATAATTGTTTAGCGTAATGTGGCAATTTTCAGAATGGTCAAGTCAGTGAATTACAAAAAAAAGTATTTGAGAAATGTGCACTCATAGAAATGCACTCATAGAATCATAGAATGGTAAGGTTGGAAGGGACCTCAAGGATCATCTAGTTCCAACCCCCTGCCATAGGCAGGGACACCTCCCACTAGAACAGGTCACTCAAGGCCTCGTCCAACCTGGCCTTGAACACCTCAAGAGAAGGAGCAACCACAACCTCCCTGGGCAACATGTGCCAGTGTTTCACCACCCTCACTGTAAAGAACTTCTTCCTAACAACCAGTCTAAATCTTCCCTCTGCCAGTTTAAACCCATTGTCCCTCATTCTGTCATTACAAGACTTTGCAAATAGTCCCTCCTCAGCCTTTCTGTAGGTCTCCTTCAGATATTGGAAGGTTACTATAAGGTGTCCTTGAAGCCTTCTCTTCTCCAGGCTGAAGAGCCTCAACTCTCTCAGCCTGTCCTCATAGGAGAGCTGCTCCAGCCCTCTGATCATCTTTGTGGCCTCCTCTGGACTCACTCCAACATTTCCATGTCCTTAAGTCTCTTGAGCCTTCATGAATTGGAGTGCAAAAATAAAATGCTAGGCAAAGTCTAAGGTTCAAGGCTTTCTTTTCCTCAAGATATTTCTGTTTCCACTTCACTTGATATTTGAATCATGCCATGACTACTTCTAAATTCACCTATTTAACGCCAACCTGATTTTCATATTCTGACTTCAGTCATCCTCTAAGGTAACAAAAAGCTAGTGGCTACTGGTCAAAGAACTCACAATCCTAATTGCTATTCCTGATAGAGAGGAATTTGCCTTTTTTGTCTTTTCTTTTATTTTCCTTTTTTTTTTTTTTTTTTTTTTTTTTTCTCCCTACACAGAAGCACCTGGAAATCACAGCACACTTAATGTGAACCAGTACATCTCTCAAGAAGTCATGTGAAAGACTTAAGCAGTGTGAAAAATCACATCATCTTGAGTTGCTCTTCAGTGTGGCAAAAGTATGTCTATATAAACCAGGAAAAAAAGCCAAATCAGGTAAGAGCTGTATTAATTTTATTTGGCACAGTACTGAGTTCATCTATGGAATTTAATGGCTATTTACTTCACAGATCCAAAAGGTATGAGCCAGATGATCACTGATTTTAGTTCACACAGTAAATGGAATTAAACCAGGGTGAATCATCTGTGACAGCCTAACAATTCATTAGTTTAGTGATTTTATTATCAATTTTATTACAATACGCTGTTACATATACTGTGGGCAGTTTTGGGGTTTTAGAAGTCTGGAGAAACTTTGAGCAGTGATTCCAGGTGATGATGTAGAAATGAAGACAGTGAACATAATTTCTGAACCCAGACTCTTACTAAACTTATTGGATTGAACACAGGAATCAAAGGAGCACCAACGCACAGTGAGGACTCTAATCCGGGTAATAAAAGGCTGTGTTAGAGAAGCAGTCTGCCCTGGGATTAAAAATGTTACCTAAAGTTTCTCATCTGATGCAAGTCCTGGAGAATGAGTGCTAAAGGCTCCTAGGCAGCCTCCATATTCTGCATCAGCCCAGTAATGCTGGCAGCCTGCTGCCCCAAATAAATCCAAACGGGCAAAGTTTGCAACTTGAATGAAAAGCTACAGCCTCTTTGTCCAGGTGTCTGCATGCCTAGAAGGACAGAATCAAGCACAGAGACAGCTGTGTAAATCGGGGCCTTAGTCTCTTTGCCCTACCCAAAAAAGAAGAGATGACCTACTCTAGAAGCCCCTCCTTAACCTGGCAAGTCTAACCTGGAAAATGGCAAGAAGTGTCTTAGAGCAGGAGAGACTCAAACAGGTGGCTGAGCTGAGACGGCATGCATTTGCTACACTGTCTTCAGTTCAAAACAGAACTGCTCCCACAGATTTTACATGTCCTGTCCGAAGGAAACAGTACTTTCTCCTTTCTCTTTGTGAGGAATTGTAAAAGTTTTAAACTCTGCCTTTGTCTTGTATCACCAACTACCCTTTATCTCCTTTCCTAACTGTCAGAAATATCTATAAATAAGAACAGAATAGGAGACTCCTGCTGGAGCTGGGTCAGATCATTAATGCTCAGAAATATCTTTGCAATTTCTTTGCGTGACTTCTTTGTTTTGTCCTCACTCCTCCTTGTCCTATTCAATGCCACTCCACACACTTCCTTCTTATCTGTTGACAGAAGAGCAGAGCAAGTGGGCAGGAGTTATATGAGGAGAGTGGGGAGGGAGGAAGAGCTCCAGTCCTCAGCCTTGTTAGCTCTGCTGACAGGCTTAGTTATTTTTCAGATCCAGAGACATTTGTGAAAGAAAAACTGGTGGCTTGGGAGAGCAGCTATGCTTGACAGTTCTTTTTAATGCCCTAGATATTGCTGGGTCTTTGGAAAAGGACTCTGCTCCTTTCAAGTAAGACATCAGTAAACAGCCTTGGCTTATGAATGGAGAAGGAAAGGGATAGCAGGAAGGGGATATGATGTGGTAGTCCTCTCTGCTTGCTCCTTCCTAGTCACGGTGGCATATGCTCCTCTATTGTACACTTTGGTCTACATGAGTGTAGCAGTTCACTGGTCCCTGGAAAGCAGCCCTGCCAAACAAACTGCACTCCCAAGCCTTAGCTGAACACATGGCTTCAGGGTACAGCAGTGCCCTGGAGACACGCAGCTCATCCGGATGAGCCTGGTCCCTTCTGCTGATCTGAAGAAGAGATGCTAAGAGCCAATCAACCAGTAATTAGCACTTAGAAAAAAAATCTGCTCTCAATGGGCACAATTATGCCAGCAGCACAGCACACAGCCACAGGATCAGATGCTTCATTTACTACCCCAGCATTTATTTTTGCTTTACCCCTACTTGCTGATCTGGTCACAGGCACTGTCATCTGGCTATGCCATGCCACTCAAGGTGAAGCTACAGGCAGCCATGAAGCCATTTTTTGCCTCCTATGTAACAAGAGCAGCAACTTGACAAGCTGTTTGAGAACTAAGCTGCAGCCCCAGCTGCTACACAGTGGGATCCAGCACTCCATTTGGCACGTGTTTTACACCAACACCATCCAGCACATCTCTGGCTCAGCCAAGACTGTGGACCTGCAGCACTGTGTAATACAGCTTTGGGCACAGCAGTGATTGCTCCCTTTCCAACAAGTATTATAGTGAAAAGTAGGCTGAGCAGTGGTGCAGATTTATAGAGAGCACTGCTTATGGCTCTGAATCCCCCTAAGTGCATGATCCCAGCTCACCAGGGGAAGGCACAAGAGATATTACAGAGTGACTGCTGAGAACATTCTTTCAGCCACTAACGGTCTGCTTCCCTAGACATAAATATCAACATCCTATATATGCATTCATAAAAGACTGCCTAAGTTCTTAATCTGTGTTTGTGTTGTGTTTGGTGCCATTCAGATCACCTTGGTCTCACAGCTGCAGCACATTCAGCCTTTTCAGGAGCGTGAAGGTTTAGCTGCAGAGAGTACATGATGTGTTCATTTTTATTTTATTAATGGCAATTTGGTTTGAGACTTTTAAAATAGGCAGGATGTGTTGTTGTTTCTCTGCAGAGGGTAACATGGAGAGAGATCTCTGCTCTATGTTTATTTCATTGGAAAGAGTAGAAAAGTTGTCATAGATAGAAATCTCTCAGAGGCTCTCCTGGGAAGGCAGTACTCTTCTGCTGGGTCTGTGGAGCTTGCAAAGGCACCAGGCCTACAAGAATAAATAATACATAATAATTACTCACGATTATGGTAGGCACAATCCCAAGCACAAATACAGGATGGGTGGTGAATGGCTGGAGAGCAGCCCTGAGGAAAAGGACCTGGGGGTCTGGGTTGGTGAAAAGCTCAAAATGAGCCTGCAGTGTGCACATGCAGCCCAGACAGCAACCGAGTCCTGGACTTTATCAAGAGCAGCGTGGCCAGCAGGGCAAGGGAGGGGATTCTGCCACTTTACTCTGCTCTCGTCAGACCCCACCTGGAGTACTGTGTGCAGTTCTGGAGCCCCCAGCACAGGAAGGACATGGAAGTGTTGGAGGGAGTCCAGAGGAGGCCACGAAGATGATCAGAGGGCTGGAGCAGCTCTCCTATGAGGACAGGCTGAGAGAGTTGGGGCTCTTCAGCCTGGAGAAGAGAAGGTTTCCAGGAGACCTGATAGTAGCCTTCCAATATCTGAAGGGGGCCTACAGAAAGGCTGAGGAGGGACTATTTACAAGGTCTTGTAAGGACAAGGGGCAATGGGTTTAAACTAGAAGAGGGAAGATTTAGATTGGATGTCAGAAAGAAGTTCTTTACAGTGAGGGTGGTGAAACACTGGCATTCAGATATTGGTTTCATGCACTCAATTTTGACTTGTATTAAAATATTAATACAATGCCACACATAATGTTTTATTTATCTGTACATGTATGAAATACATTCATATTTTATAATGTTGGAACATTATTGAAATGTTCCAATAGAATCAGAATAAAGTATTTCTCATTTAAGTTAATCTAATTTCTGAATTTTAATTACATTTCATTTTGATACACAATACAACTTCGTTTTACATTTTCATATTGCCTGTCAAAAGAAATTTAGGTTGTGGTCAATTTTTTATCATATATTTTTTCCACAGATGTTGGAAACTTTTTGAAAAAAATGCTTCCTCTGAATGTAAGTCTTTATATTTAGGACCTCCATCTGCTGAGGAGCCTCTGCTTTTGGCAGAGAGGCTCCTTTTAGGCTAAAGCCTGTCATGGGTTCAGTTGAATCTGCTGATGAGTATTTGATACCATGCTGACATCATAGCAGCTTTATAACAAAATTGCTGGCTGGAACAAAGTATCATGTGGCATGTAGTTTGGATTGCCACATGAGAGGTTTTTGGTTTCCTTTAGATGCTTCTCTTTTATGGTTTTGGGGTGTTGCTCTTTTCCGCTGGGCTGGCTGGAGGCTTGGGGGTGGGAGAGTTGTTTTATGGCTGGCTTCGGCTGCTGCTGCTTTTGTTTGTCTGTAAAATCAGTTCAGGTAATTGTACACGGCACCTACTCATTAAACTCTCCTTATCTTAAGCCACGGGACTTTTTGTGTGATTCTTTTGCCCTCTATCGTGGGAGCAAGCAGACTGTGTTAAACCAGGATAAATCACTCATAATAACAAAAGCTGTTAGCATTCCTTTGTAATTTATTGATTATTGATCTTTTTCACTTGCACATCTATCAATGTGAAGTCTGGGCTCAAATACCTCTAAGAAATATATACACCTACAGCTGCCTCTCTCCCTCTTAACGGTGGTGATGTTTTCCACATTCCAAAAGTTACCATATTGTCATGGATTCCATGGAACCTGCTGCTGCTATTCATACCATGCTGCAGTCATGCTGGCTTCAAAAACAAAAGTGCTAACTGGAGCAAAGTATTATGGGGCTTGAAGTTCAGATTGCAACATGGGAGGCTTCCTATTCTGGTTGCCATTTCTGGGTTCCAGGTTCTTAGGTGTTGGCTCTTTCCTGAAGACATGGCAGCAGAACAGGTGGGAGTCAGGTAGCTGCTGAGTTTGGCTTTCTGTTTTATGCTGGGTTTTCCTGTATTTCCCTGTGCTGCTTCTGTAGATAGGCTAAGCTAAGGTTATCATGCACTGTACTATGAAATTAATTAGGTTATTAGTTGAGGAAACTATGCATTGTGATTATGATATGTTATATCAAACTCTTATCTCTTTATCTCAACTCTGAGTTTTGTGTGTCACTTTTCCCCTCACTTCTGTATTGGGGAAGCAGGGAGGTTAGCCCTTATGCTAAACCATGACACATATGCTAAAAAAGGTCAGTTTTCCAATTTCCCCCCTAAACCTCTCATTTTTAAAATTACTTCCACTTCTATTCAATTTCAGATTTGACTATGACTAGACCTGCTCTTTCCTTTTCTTCTCTATGCCTATAATTGCTGAACTCAAAGACAACATGAATGCTGAAAGCTGAAAGAATACAAATTGAATTGCAAAGAAATTTCTGTATATGGTTGCCTTATTTAGCAGAAGTTCAACTTTTTAATAATCCATCATGTAGTTAGAGAATTAAAGACCAAGGAAACTCTGAAAAAGCAAAGAAAAATTATAGAGACCAATTACCAAAATGAAACAGACTAATGCACTCTAAAATGAATGATGCTTACTTAAAAATTATATTTTATTGAATAAGACATAACTTGATCTATGTTGGAAACAGAAGGAATTATAGTGGTTATGCTGGGATAATGCCAGAATGCAGTCTGACTGTGTTATTAAACTCAAATGAATCAGCTTCTACTATAAAATGCAGACAAGGACAGTAACATATCATAGAAAGTCAAGAGGCCACTTTGTCACTGTGTTGTCAGTGTGCAAGCACTGATCATCAATCTTGCTGAGGACAGTCCAGGGAGGTGGGGAAACACTTCTACTCTCAGGAAACCAAAAGAAGCCTTGGCACAAGACCACTATGGAAGGATTGTATCTGATGATACTGAAATCCAGGTAGCAGCTGTTAAACATCAATATGTTTAACAGGGTACTGGGGCTGGATCAAGGTCTTTTAGGAAGAGGCAGGTCCATTTCACCTGCAAGGAAGGTCTTGTGTTGTGTCTGTTAGCTATCTTGCAATTTCTAATGACAAACAGGTGAATGCAGGCATTGTCTGTTAAAGATGTTGAAAAAACAATTAAGAAATATACTAGTAGCATAAGGTTCCAGGATGAGAAAGGCAATTAAAAATGGAGATTAATTCAGTCTTGGTTATATATTTCATAACTCTGTGGTGCTAGTGGAGTTGCTCACTTCTGAGTAAAATTTCTTTTTCAGCTAAGAGAAATGAATCCTGCCTTGTAGGCTGTAACAGGAGCACATATGTGACTGTCATATATACCTGTCATATATGTCTGGATTTTACAGCCAATGTTCTCAGGACCAAGAGATGCCAAACCAATAAACAATAAAGGAAGATCACAGGCTTTTGCTCCTCAAAGACAGGCCATCTTCTGGAAAAGAGATGAAAACTATAAGCAGCTCTAGAGGGGTTTAGTGTGCCAAAGTGTATGAGGGGGTGGAAGTGACCTGATGTTACTTTGGAACAGAACATGGTTGAATGACACAAACTGATCTTATGATTGCCAAGATGAGGATATGCGTCAGCATAAAAAGAACTTGTTATTAGTGGGTCATGTCTAGTCAGTGAGAGGTGCATACAGTATGACCACAGATGCTTATATTTAATAGTAGAACTTGAGACTGGTCTTAAAGCTTTCAGCTGCAGAAATTTCCATGGTGCTAATTTTTTACTGGAGGGTTGAGAACAGCCTGTAGAACTCACATTGGAATTTTTAGACCTTTATTGTGTTTTTATAAGCACTCCTGTCTGTTAGAAAGTCTCTCATGGGCTTGATTCACCATCTGTAATTTCCTTATGGTGCTGAACTTTAAGACATTGGTTTCCTTCACAACTTAATCAGGCTTTTTTGGGGAAAAAAAATAGGTACAAATGAATATATTAGTCAGTGTTTTGAAACTATTGTTCTGGCTTGCTTATATACTACATGCAGGTATATTCATCCACCCTTTTCAAGGAAAACCAATGACTTAAACAAACAAAAGTCAGTTTTCCATAGACCCAGAAGTGAAATCCTGGTTTTCTTGTATTGGTTGGGTTTTTTAATTTGGTTGGATCCATTTTGGTGGGTTTTTTGTTTTTTGTTTTTGCTTTAGGGGGCAGGGGGAAGTTGAGTAAATTAAGAAAGAAATTGAAAATGTGTCTTTGTTTGTTTCAAAAACTTTTAAACATTTCCACACATTTTTCACAATTATTATAACCATGGATAGTGTTTCAGTAAAAGGAAACTTTAAACCCGACATAAGTATGCTGAAATAAGAAAACTAGTTACATTGAAACATTTAAAAATCAGGTTTGAAGATTTTTGGTGGTAAAAGCAACTGTCAGGGCTAACACCTTTACAAATAATTTCATCTTGAGTGAATCAACATTATTTCATAGAAAATCAGCTTTTCTAAAGGCAGATATTTTGAGTGATAAAGAAGTCTCTAAAGATCTCTATTATATATGAGATTTAGAGAGAGAGATTTATATTATATATTAGATTTTTCCTGTCTAATCCAAGTAACACAGTTTTGATCAAGTGATTTTGGGGAGCTTTGAATTCTGATTTCTCAGTCTCAGCCCAGTTTGTCATTTTAAATTTTTTTTTTAATTAAGTTTAATCAAAATTTATTTGGCTGCTTGAGTCCTTCAGCTATAAGTAACTTAAGAGAAATCAATTTAGAAATTAAATGCATGAGTTACACAGCAGTGAATAGAACTTCCCTTTTTTGTACTTGGGTGAGTAATAGAATCATCGAATCATAGAATGGTAAGGTTGGAAGGGACATCAAGGATCATCTAGTTCCAACCCCCTGCCACAGGCAGGGACACCTCCCACTAGAACAGCTCACTCAAGGCCTCGTCCAAACTGGCCTTGAACATCTCCAGGGAGGGAGCAGCCACAACCTCCCTGGGCAACCTGTTCCAGTGCTTCACCACCCTCACTGTAAGGAACTTCCTCCTGACATCCAGTCTAAATCTCCCTTCTGCCAGTTTAAACCCATTACCCCTTGTCTTGTCATTACAAGACCTTGTAAATAGTCCCTCCCCAGCCTTCCTGTAGGCCCCCTTTCGATATTGGAAGGCTACTATCAGGTCTCCTTGAAGCCTTCTCTTCTCCAGGCTGAAGACCCCCAACTCTCTAGCCTGTCCTCATAGGAGAGATGCTGCAGCCCTCTGATCATCTTCATGGCCCTCCCCTGGATCCACTCCAACACTTCCATGTCCTTCCTGTGCTGGGGGCTCCAGAACTGCGCACAACACTCCAGGTGGGGTCTGACAAGAGCAGAGTAAAGGGGCAAAGAGAGTTCAAAGACCACTTTTAAGAACTAATGCACTAAATCTACTCAGAGGGGAATTAGGTCACTTTTTTGAAAATACCAGTAATTTTCAGTTTTTCTATTCATAAAAAGTTGTTTGTTTATGGTTTTAGATTGATCCAAATTTGGACTGATCTTGCACACTGCCCAGCAAAATGTCAGAAATGATTCCCTCTTTCAATGCAAAATGTCCCTGGGTTGACAGCAGCATGAAAAAAGATGAATGGTAAGGAATACAGCCTCTGGAGGGGAGAGAGGCAGTCAGGAATCACAACCAGAGCTGGCCCATCCACCAATTCTGGCACATCCAGGATCACATCCTTGCTTATAAAACCAAAAAAGCAGCATGGTTTTTCTATTCCTTGGGTAAGCAGTGAAGTTAGTTTATGAACATTCATTAAACATTCATATTTCACCCAATGGAGGGACTGCTATAGTTCAGTGCTTTATAAAAGCTCCAGATTAAGGCTCTTGCAAGGTTACATAATCTTCATCAAGGGCAGTATTTAAACAGTAATTAATATTTTTAATGTCAAAATCAAGAAGAAAATTACTTTTATTTAGCAATTATTTGTGTTTTACAGGTAGCCTTTTTGTCAGATCATGTCTCTGTAAGTAGAAAATTTGAAACTTGATTTCCTGTTTTGACCTTTTGTTGATATCTCTGAGATGTACTCATGTTGCATACTATGACATATTAAATCAAAGCCACAATGGAAGTGGCATCCTGTGATGCTCTCTAGTGCTTTGCTCAAGGTGTGAGGAAGTGCTGTCTATTTCCTGCGAGTAAGGGAGGAGCATTGTTCTTGAGTTCGGAAGAAATTGATTTTATCTGCTGCAGATGTGGCCCACTGTTTTGAATCTCATGCTGTAAGGCAAGTGAGCTCTGCATTTCTGCCTCCTCATCCTCAGTGGTCCTAATCATTTGCTGTAGTTGATTACTGTCCTATCTATGCCACAAATATGCATTAAAGCCATAAATAAGAAAAAAAAAAAGAAAAAAAAGTGTTTTGATCAATTTAAGATTAGAAATCTCTTCCTCCCTTCAACATGGAATACAGAGGCAAGGCTGGTTTCATCCTGGTTTAATGTTAGGCATGTCTGACAAAAGCACCTGTTATATTGCATTACTTTTGACTAAACTTTGCTCCTTCAGCTTCTCTTACTTCTGCATGTTTAAGGAGAACATGAAGGAAAACCTCAGTTTTCAGTTTTGTTTTGTTTTTTTTTTAATTATTTGCTTCTAAGCTGTTTTGAGGACTCCACATTGGGGAAGGAAACTGATCATGCTGAGCTATAGATAATTTTTTTTTTCATTTTGAGAATTAAGAAAGGTGCTCATACGAAGAACCTGTGGAAAAAAAACACCCCTGTGACAACAATTTGGCACCTGTTTGGCATCTGTCAGAAAAGATACTGACACGGTGAATGCATGAAAAGCATTACAGCATGAGATGCATGCCAGGTGCAGTCGTACTGCATAACTTGGAGCTGTTTGTCAGTATTTCCTGCATGACAGGGATAGTGCTGGAAAATGTTAGAAGTTGAGTCATATTTGCCTCCTGCACACAGAGGCAACTTAGACATTTCTACTACAAGCAGATTTGAAGGTCGCTATTGCTCCCCATTGGCCTACTGAGCTACTATGACTTATTCTTGGGATCAGCTCAAGCACAGTAAAGAACCAGCACACTCCTGAAATGGCCCTGCACGGAAAGCACGGCACACAATCGAACTAAAAGCCCCTCCTGGGGCAGTGGTAGTCTGGGGAGTGGCTGACAATACGTGTGTTTGTTGGTGGAGATGCTGGTCCCAATGTAAGTGGTGACCTCAAAGTCTCCCCTGGCAAGTTTGCTACTGAAAACCAGGAGAGGTACTTCCAAAACAAATGCTGAATATGTGTGTTTCTGGGTGCACAGAGAAGTCTGGATCTAGCAACAAGTTCCGTGCCACTCAGTGGCCTCCATGGGGGTAGCAGCATACCTGTATTTTCAACAGATAGCAGAAAAGTGCATGAGAAATGTTCCACAATCTCAGAATTCACTTATTTGTATACTGTGATGGGTTAAAGTGGATCCCTCCCCCAGTAACTTATCATAAACCTGCCCCAGAGAGAATAAGTTCACTACCACTCAGAATTTGGAAAGTCAGAAAAAAGAAATTGTATTCTTACGGTTAAATTAAATAAAACAGTACAGACAGAATAAAACTATTACAGAACTCAGTAACCTTAGAGAAGATGAGGATGAAGACAAGTGGTAGCAAAGCAGCAAAGCAGCAACCGAAACAGTGGTGTGGGGAAGACAGCAGTGGGCGTAGCGAAAGCAGTAAAAGGGGAAGATACAAGTTGTGCTTCCACACATAAAGATTTTGGTGCTCCAGTGAAACTCTACCCCTGGCATGGTCACCTCTTCATTCAGAGACTCCAGTACTCTTCCACTTTACAATCACTGTCTAAGTTTCTTTGTCCCTAATTTTTTATGTCTGAGCTAGAAATCTAGCTCAAACGGCCACATATACAGAGACTGAAATTACAAATGAGTGATATAATTGCCAAAATCTAGATGCATTTTGACTTCTGTTATACAGATAATATTTGCTCCTTGTTCCTTGTACTCTTGGATGTTGCTGCAGAATTACTAATATTGAAGTTAAATACTAACTCTATAGTGGAGTCACCATCCCTGGAGTTATCTAAAAGACATACAGATGTGGTGCTGAGGGACATGGTTTAGCAGTGACTTGGTAGCCCCAGGTTAGCAGTTGCATTTGATGATCTGAAAAGTCTTTTTCAAGTAGAGTAATTTGATGATTCTTTGGCTTTACTGTGACAAAAATGCTGGACAATATTCTTGAATGCAGCTACTAAGGTGAGAACAGTATTTCTCTGTTGCTGAGGCAGTCGTAGGTGAGATCAGTCTCTGACATAATTCAAAGCAGCTCATGGGCTGCCCTGCCTTTCCCCTTCCTTGGATCATCCCAGTTCTATCCCATGGACATTCCTCGTTCACTGACCAGCCCCAGTAGAGGCATCCCTGGCCGATGGCAAACCCATGGTCATCGCAAGGGGAATGGTATGGTTTACTGCAGTGCTTACTCCAGCCTGTTTTCCTCGGTCCAAGGCGTCAACTGGGCTGTGGTGGTTGCAGCCCCTGGGATGCCATTACTGGCCTGTATGTCTTGTTGCTATTACTGTGACCGAGAGGAACAACTCTAGCCAGGAAAAGGCATTAGCAGGGGTCATTAATGAAAGGTTCTGCATATTCTTAGAAAATCACAGCATTAGTGGGATGACTTAAAATATTTATTAACACGGAGAATTACATCAGTGTGCCAATTTCTTTCATTACTTTACTTTTTGGTTCGTTTTTTTTAAAGCTTATTGCAAGGCTACCAAGCAACCCTGTGAGGAATCCAGCAGTGATGTCTTCAATCATAGGAAGTGCTTTTAGAAAACATTATGGTAATGCTCAGTACTAAATGCCATTTGTCCCCAAAAGTAGAAAAAATCATGACAAAGAAAACAAGAAAATAGCACAGAGAGAACAGTGTTCTCTGCAGGAAAAGTATTTCTTCACTCCATCTGCAAATGTTTTTCAAATACAAAATCAAGATGGCTTCAAGCAACAAAATTCAGATGGTGAACAGTCCTCAGGCACGAACACAGGTAATGGGCTAGTCAAATGAGAAGAAAAAAACGTTGTCATCAGTTTTCCTTTTATTTGCCAGGGATGTTTCAAAAGAAAGCAGGCAAGCATGGTTAAGAAACCAATATTTGGGGCAAATTTTGAGCTAGTTTTTAAAACTAGTATTTAATATTCATTTGCATTACTTTGTAGGTACTGATGAGTGGATGCCACTCTCTTAAGATAGTTTACTGACTTTCAAATGTCTTTCCTAACTACTTTCTTTATTATCATTTGGAGTCATGACATCCTCTGCAGATGCAGCTGATGCCTACATACAACTACAGGATGGAAAAGCAGGGAATGCACAGAGTCATTTTAAAGAAAGACCTTTCAAGCCGTGTTCTCAAGGTCCATGTAGAATCTGCCTTCTGTAGGAGAACTGCTACCAGAAAAACCTTCTCTGACATCTAAACCTACTCACATGTCCACCTGAGCACAACTGCCCACTCATAGTGATCTAAGTATTGATGGGCAAGTGTGCTTGTTTAATTGTTGTTGAAACAGTGGAGAGGTTGTTAAGAGTTATCTGAGGAGAAGAAAAATGATGATAGTCTTCAAATTGGTGAGAACAATTTAGATGATTGGCATAAACAGGGAAAAGAGGATTTGTCATTTGTGTACGATGCCAGGCAGAAATTCCTACGTGGCCTTGTAGCTTTTTACGTTTTTTGGTGGCAACCTTAGCTTAAGCCAGTAATTCTGTTGAGATAAATACCTGAAATGCC
Organism: Eubucco bourcierii; assembly: GCA_013396675.1. Taxonomy (NCBI): domain Eukaryota; kingdom Metazoa; phylum Chordata; class Aves; order Piciformes; family Ramphastidae; genus Eubucco; species Eubucco bourcierii. The sequence continues at coordinate 125,466 of VWZE01015199.1, forward strand.
AGAGACAAATCAGTGAAGGAAAGGCCAAGCACTGAAACTCCAAAACTGAAAAAAAACCCCTCAGTGTAATACCTGCAGGTTGCAACCTATAATGAAGTAGACAGGCATTTCTGAGCAGAATTTGATTTGACTGAAAAACTAGCAAAATACAAGAATCTGCTACACAATAAAAATTTCCAGTTTCCATTATTGCTGTTTTCATCAATCAACATAATGATTAATCATTTTCCTTTCCTGAATCAAAAAATATAAAGGTAATAGGGAGTGAATAGAGATGGAAATACTTGTATAAGCGTGGACTTCAGAAATTTTCTGTTAAACCCATCACGCCCATTCTTCTTGTCAATGGGGGAGCACAATGAAGAAGGAAACACAGTATGTAATCATCATCATTAGCATCATCATCATCATCTTAAAATGTAAATTAAGGATCACAGAGCCTATAACATATATCAACCATTTGAGTCATTTAGGAGACTGAGGGATTCAGTCAAAGGGAAAATACAGACTCAGGATTATACCTTGCAAATCCATGGCAGGTTTGCACTAATGCAAGCACAACCATTTCATTATTGATAAACAGAATGTGTTCTATATTGGTAGCCAGAGTGTGCTGGTTTGAGGCTAATTGGAATATTTTAATAGAGAAAATTACACTATAGGCTGTGAAAGGAAAACAACGGCGATGTCTAGTTCACTCATAGGCTTGCTGAGATGTTTGGGGAAAGAACTCAAAATATTAGATAAGTCAGTCTCGTTCTGTCTCTCTCTGCAAGCACAGCGTCTTGGGCGGTCTAGCTTCTGGCTCCTCTTTGCTGATTAATCTTCACTACCCACTTCCACAGTATCACAGTATCACAGTATCACCAGGGTTGGAAGAGACCTCAAACATCATCAAGTCCAACCTGTTACCACAGACTTCAAGACTAGACCATGGCACCAAGTGCCACGTCCAAACGCACCTTGAACACCTCCAGGGACGGTGACTCCACCACCGCCCTGGGCAGCCCATTCCAGTAGCCAATGACTCTCTCAGTGAAGAACTTTCTCCTCACCTTGAGCCTAAA
>VWZE01015199.1:126752-282100 GCA_013396675.1 Eubucco bourcierii
GGGTAACTCCCAAACCATCACACTGGAGTCAGCACAATGGCTAAATTAACAAGCATGTTTACCACACACACCCTAGAACTGGACCAAACCCAACAGACTTACAAATCTTCACTTCATAAAGTGTTTACAGATCTGGATATGTCACTTATGTATATCTTGGTCAGCCACGTTCTTCAGTTAGAGAAAAAACAAAGACATCATATCTTCCCAAAGTTACGTGTCACTATCTGTGGGGGCACGGAAGTCCCACGCTATTCTTTCATTCATTTCAGTAGAATCCCTCATGTGACTAAGTGCTCATCAGAAGGAATAAAGATTAATAAAGCCTGTCCTGAAGAGATCTTCATGCTATTGTCAGAAGGATTTTATTCTTGTACTATTTAATAAAAGATATATGAAATTGGAGCATCGTCGCCTAGGTTTAATTAGATATTTATGTAACACAGTAGATAGACTAGAAGTATATCACTTTCAAAATCAAATGGACAGACAGATTATTCCTTTGTATAAGCATAAAGCGTATTTCTTCCCTTTATGGCATGGTTATTATGATTAGTAGTAGTAGTTTTGTTGTTAACAAAAATGCTCTCCAGAAAGTTTTTTGATGAAGTATTCATGCACGAGGAAACTACTACATTTTATCCAATTACTGGTTGTTTTTTTTTCTTTTTTTCAATTGAAACTTCCTGCACTACTTTCCCACTACAGATTTTATTTGTTTACAGTGTACAAGAAATTAAAAAGTTTTATGACCTTAAGAGAATTAAAAGGAGGGCCTAGAGACAGCACTGTGGTACAGGTAGAGTAAAAGTCAAGCTCGCCACTTCTTGCAGGGAGTTCTGGAAATGAGCTGTTATGCTCTTTGCAGCTGGAAAGGTGAGAAATTTCTCCTTTTGTTGATTAAAACTTTATTTTTATACCTTATACAAAAAAAACCCTTTCAGAACTGTTGCTTCTGTTGTCCTGCACAAAATCCTGTGGCCTGAGGAAGACCTTTTCTCTGAGCGACCTCTAGGAATAACAGAATACTCGAGTGTCTAAATGGAGTCCAAATGAAACTCATGTTAAAAACATTTAAAATTCCCCAGAATTTTTAAATGTTCATCAACACTTCTGAAGAACAGCACAGTTCTGCCTTAAAGGGCCAGGCAGCAAGAACAACCAACCTCCCACGAGTCATTTCTGAAGCCCTGGATTGCAGTAATGCCATCTGAGAACCTGTCAGCAGTTGCAAAGATGAAGCAGGACCCTGAGCAGTTTGCTTGTTAGGTTGAGGAATGTGCATGGGTGCTGAAGTAGCTCTGTCTGCTGTTTGTCCTGCTTTTGATGTCCCCCATGGCTTTCTGCTTATGCCCAGTGAGATGCTCGTGGTGTGGCGGGTCATGGTTCCCAGAACTTCATTAAGAGAAAAGAAACTTACAGCTGTGGTAATAAAATAAAACTGCAGCTGAAATGAGAAGAAAAGTGCAGTAAAAAACGAGGACATGTTTTAAGCCTTCAGAAACTAAGCGGCACCACAGCTAACTTCATTCACTAACGCATGGGCATAAAACCAAATTGCTTTATCATCATGACAGTACCGAGGGGTTTTTAATACAGCTCTTTGGGGCTTTTATCCCTTTTATTATTTTTTCCCTACGGTATTATTCTTTCCTTTCATCTGAACATTGATTTTCATCTCCCCATCTTCTCTTGGTTCTAGCTGTTTTGCTTTTCTCTGCCTTTTTATTTCAAACAATTAAACTCACATTTATTTTTTCCCTTTTTAAATAATGCCTTGGTTACCCACTGTTGGAAACACTGATATTTCTCTCCGTCAGTCTCTCTCACCTTCCACCTACTCCCCTCATTCTTACTCACCCAAATATAAAGTTTTCTTTTATTGGGTTTTCATTTTGTTTTTGTTGGGGGTTGGTTGGTTTGTTTTCTTTTTTTTTTTTTTTTTTTGTTTTGTTTTGTTTTTTTTTGTTTTAGGTGTTTGGGTTTTGGTTGGGTTTTTTTTTTTTTCTATTTTGGGACATTTTGTGTGTTTGTTTTTCCTGGAAAGTGTGAGTGAGTGGCCAATGGGTGGGAGTGAAAGAGTGCTCCTAGAATGAGTGCTTTACATCAACTTCCCCATGAAAACTAATCAGCAAATACACTGAGGTAAAGTCTAAGAGGATAGATAGTAAGGAGGTTTTTTAATGTCTTTTTAGTAGACTGCAAACTTAGGGACAAAGATGTTCTAGACAAAAGTTCTGCTTGAAAATGTAGCACCTTCAGCTGAAAGTATGTCTTCATACTAAAAAAATATTTTCACTGGAAATTCAGTTTCAGCTAAACCTGACTCCAAATGGGCCACAGGAGGCAGATATAAGGGACCAGGGAACAATTTGTTCTGTGAACTTACTTTGAGGGTGGTTTGATCTCCAGTCAGCGAGGAAGCCAATTCCCTGCTACACAGTAAGGCATTCATGGGCTACTCTTCTTGTCCATGCCACAAAGTCCTAGTTAGACAGAGGTAATTTGTCTTTGGAAGATGACTAGTCTTGCCAATTTTGCAGTTTTGCAGTAATGTTGACTGCAGAATGGACACTGATGAAGTACCCAGCAGCTGTCAATCTGATAATTGAGATTATTTGAGCCAAGCAGATGACTGTCCTTTCTAAAAACTATACCTTAGTCAGAGTATTTACTTTGAACTACTTTTACTCAATGGTCTCTTGAACTTGATGATCCTATCATGCCCATGGTTCAAAACTGTCCTAAGGATCAATAACCAATGGCCAGTTCCATTCCAGAGTGGATTAGAAGGACAGTGGTTAGTAGGTCGAGGGAGGTTCTCCTCCCCCTCTATTCTGCCATGGTGGGGGTGCATTTGGAATATTGTGGCCAGTTCTGGGCCACTCAGTTCAAGGACAGGGAACTGCTTGAGAGAGCCCAGTGCAGAGCCACAGGAATGATGAAGGCAGTGGAACATCTCTCTTATGAGGAGATACTGAGGGAGCTGGGGCTCTTTAGATTGGAGGAGACTAAGAGGTGACCTCATTAATGTTTATAAATATGTAAATGGTGAGTGCCAGGAGGATGGAGCCAGGCTCTGCTCGGTGATGCCCAATAACAGGACAAGGGGCAACGGGTGGAAGTTGAGGCATAGGAAGTTCCACGTAAACATGAAGAAGATTTTTTTCACTGTGAGGGTGACAGAACACTGGAACAGGCTGCCCAGGGGGCTTGTGGAGTCTCCTTCTCTGGAGATATTCAAAACCCACCTGGAGGCATTCCTGTATGATGTGGTATTGGTGATCCTGCTCTGGCAGGGGGCTTGGACTGGATGATCTTTCCAGGTCCCTTCCAGCCCCTGACATTCTGTGATTCTGTGATAGCCATTCCAGACCTTTATGTTTCCTAGTAAAGATGGGAGGGCATTGGATTAACAGTTGGAGTAGAGCTTTCCATTTAGTTTTCCCTGAAGCAAATTCAGTTTCTGTGCACAGATGCCACTTGGTGAACTAAACCAATAGGTGATAAGTGGAGACAATCACGGAATTCTCTTAAAAACCTCACTACTTGTCCAAATCAAAATGTTAGACACGGTGAAAGCAACTGCTGACATTCAGTTTTGTTTAACATCTTTTTTGGCAACATGGACAGTGGCATTCAATGCACCCTCAGCAAGTTTGCCAATGTCACCAAGCTGTGTCGTGCAGCTGACACACTAGAAGGAAGGGATACATCCAGAGGGACCTTGACAGGTTGGAGAGGAGGACCCAAGACAATTTTATGAGGTTCAACAAGACCAAGTGCAAGGTCCCACATCTGGTCAAGGCAATCCCAAGCACTGATACAGGCTGGGCAGTGACTGGCTTGAGAGTAGCCCTGAGGAAAGGGCTGGTGAAGGAAAGGTACCGGTGAATAAGAAGCTCGGCGTGAGCCACCAGTGTGCACTTGCAGGCTGGAGAGCAAATCTTATCCTGGGCTGCATCAAGAGAAGTGAGGTCAGTATGTTGAGGGAGGTGATTCTCTCCCTCTACTCCACTCTGGTGAGACCCCACCAAGAGTACTGTGTCCAGTTCTGGAGCCCCTATTACGATAAAGATACGGACATGCTGGAGCACGGCCAGAGAAGGGCCATGAGGATGTTCAGAAGGCTGCAGCACCTCTCTTATGGAGACAGACCGAGAGAGTTGGGGCTGTTTCATCTGGAGACGAGAAGGCTCTGAGGAGACCTTATTGTGGCCTTCCAGTATCTTAAGGGGGCCTGGTGAGAGACTTTTTAGGTAGTGGCAGGATGAGGGGGAATGGAGCAAAACTAGAAGTGGGTAGATTCAGATTGGATGTTAGGAAGAAGTTCTTCACCGTGAGTGTGGTGAGAGACTGGAACAGATTGCCCAAAGAGGTGGTGGAAGTCCCATCCCTAGAAGTTTTTAAGGCCAAGTTGAATGGGGCTCTGGGCAACCTGATCTAGTGTGAGGTGTCCTTGCCCATGGCATGGGGCTTGGAGCTAGATGGTCCTTGAGGTCCCTTCCAGCCCTGTCAGTTCTATGGCTTTGAGCTAATAACCCTGTGGGACTTCACAATAGTTTGAGGAGAAAAAAAAACATGTACATGGGGTATTGTCTCTGACATGGAAATTTTCCTTTTTCTTTGTTATCTGAAATTTAAATTAAGGTAATCCAAACTGAAAGAGTCTTTGGCTGTGTGCATGGTGTTATGAAAGTCATCACTAGCACAGCACATCAACATATTATAATAAACTCTGTCTTTTCATGCAGGAAAAACATTCCTTCAGTGATGAAACAGGTAATTTTTGTGATGAAATATGAGAAGACTGTACAAAGAAACACTAGCTCTTTCCCCTTTAATTGGTTGGTCACATAACAATACACATACAAGGAATTTTCTGACATGTTACTAAAGCACTGCCTCAGTCAAATAAAACATTTAAAAAACCAACAACAACAACAACAAACCCTCAAGTTCCCTGTCAGACATTACTTTGCTTCAAAGAGAACACATGGTATTTTTCTTTTTTTACCTTTTAGGAACATCTATTAACAGTACAGAAGGAGCAGTTTGAGGGAAGGGAAGTCTGGAGAACAGCAATGCATTTGATTAAATACCACAATTTTATTACTGAGAAGGACAACTTGGTAGCAGCAGGCTCCATGTCCCTTTACATAGATAGATTGGGCATGCAGCATGTCCAAAAAGCCATGGCTGGGGAATGAGAAAGTATTCTAAATACCTCATAACTCCAAATTTTTCCAAAATCATTTTTCCAGCTCTCCCAAAATGATGTAATGTGTATAAGTCTTCTGGGTCAGAAGTAAGCCATGGCATAAAGAGAAAACAGTAGACTGAGTGAAAGATCTCACCAACCAAAAATTGTGTCTTCTGTCACCAGTATAAGCCTATCAGAAATTGAGGGGTTTTTTTCCCTCCTATGCAGTCTTCAACTTCTCTGTTGGCAACCTTCATCACTAACAGAGAAACTAGTTTGGGGTTCTGAGTTTGTTGAAGGACAAACTAAGATACCCACCTCCACTACCTCTCTGAAGAGCTATTCCCCCTTTGAATTTATCACCACTCAGAGGAACAGCTTCTAATATGACATTTTAGGACAAAGTGCCAATCCAGGTCATGAAAACTAGCCCAGGAATGTAGTAGGTTTCCAGAGGAAATTCTATTTTGTCCCCATTTGAATGAGTATAATTTGAAAACAGAGATGCATACTGTACTCAGATGGGCCACAAGATACAAATAAGTCTTGAGGAAGACAGTTTGATATGGATTTAATCTGACAATCAAATAGGAATGAGACATAAAGCCTCTCTCTCAAGTCATCTAATCTTTTTTTCTGTGACATGGTTTTAATACAATTCTTTGCAACCACATAGCATGGTTTAATCTGAATTAGTTTTCTTAGCAAGACCTGATATGGGCTGGTCATTTAGCCTCTCCAACCTGTTTTCTCTCATCCAGACCTAATTTTAGGTCACCTTAATATCTTCCCCAGCTGTTTCGCCATGACTTTCAGTAGCTCTCTCTCTCTCTCTGGCTGACCCAGGTGCTTTACTGCTGTAATCTGAACCCCCAAATTTCAGAGGTCACCCCTTTTCCACAGCTCCTTTCTAATGTTTCTATAAGATATCATAGAAATCTCTTAAATAAATATATTTATCATGACGTGGAAAAGAAGGAACTTTTATCATTAATGCTTCAGTTTTCACAGTGAAGGGAAATTACCAACTTTAATCTCAAAGGCTGTGTGCTGGGACTTGTGAAGCAGTTACAGGTTACAAGAAAATAAGGCACATGTATAGATGCAAACTTTTTAAAAATACTTTGGTAATATCAGTTCTAAAGCTGTCTGTAAAAAGTGGCTGAGGGATTTCACAATGCTGAATAGCTGCAACATAAAATGACAGATGAAACACAAGGTTAAGACCACTGTACCACATAGAGGGAATACAATTCTAAGTATACATGAAAGTGAAGGGACTCTAATTTAGCTGTTGACATTGGGGAAAAAGAATAGGAATCACAAATAGAAGCCATCATTAATTAGGCAAATAGACTGTGTGCTCAATTTATTTCAGAGAGTTGTTTTGGTTTGGTTTTTTTGTTTTGTTTTGTTTTTTCAGAAAAGACATGGGAAAGGGCAATAAGCCTTTTCAAAGCTATGAAAATAGCTTAGAGCTTTTTCACTTGCAAAAACAGATGACTGAGGGAAAAATAGGATTAAAGCTTATAAAATGATAATGTTTTGGAAAAGGACAGCAGATCTTAATTCTTTTTGGTAATGAAAGAATGAAAGTGTAGCACAACAAAATGTATCTCAGCAAATAATACTAAAAGAAGTGTCTTTTTGCACAGCAAGTAGCTAATCCATGGAACACTTTGCCACCAGCATTAAGGCGGCTAAAGCATGAATGGGTCAAAAAGAATCCGCTGACATATTCATTAAGGAAGAAGTCACTCAAGGGTTATTTATCATTTACTCCAGCTAAGTCTTCAAGGTGACAAAAACTCACTTGCTGGTGTCTCCACAACTGAGACATCAGGAAATAGAAGAAACATTGTTATGTGTCTGCGCTTTTACTTACTTTCTTCTTCTAAGTATCTGGTATTTGCCAATATCAGATGTCATGCTGAGTTAGAGGAGTCTGTGTTCTGACTCATTGTGGGCATCCTACTGCAATTAAAGAGCAAAAGCTGTAAAGAAATTATTGACCAAAACTACTCTTATACATTGAATGAAAAGAAATAAACATATTGCCCAGCTCAGGTGCTTCAAACAGGCAATCAATACAGTCTCCAAAGAGATTACAAGGATGGCAATGGTATCGGAAGTGTAGAAAGTGCATTTCTACTGCAGAACTATCCAAAGTTAAAATTCTAGCCAAGGAAGAATCATGTTCAGTTCTTGTGTGGCCCCCCAGATACTTGGATGCTGGCTTTAAGGCAAGCCCCTGTGCAAACCATCCTGCTCAGGGCAATTTTGTGAATCAACTTCAATGATCAGATACTCTGCTGCAAGGGGGATGAGCTGCTGATGATTTCAAATGAGCTATAAATAAACTGAAGGACATTAAATAAACAAGTCACATGATGGATGTGATTGAGATCAGCTATTATGCAGAACATAAATTCTCATGGAGGAGAAATAGAGTGCACACAATGACGATTTTGCTAGTAGGTGAGGCTTTACATCAGGTGTAGGAAGCAGATGGTGACAGAAGGAAATATGAGTTATGCGTATTTATTGTCACGAGCATGCTCTGAATGTAGCAAGTCAAAACCATCATAAGAGACTGGAGTAAAATTGTCTAAATAACTACAGGGGGAAGAAAAGGAAGCAAGAAATGATCCAATCAGGATTCTGCATTTCAGGACATGAGGTGGGAAGTGTTAGTCACAGCATCAGGCATACATGTCTGCAATCCAGGGAGAGGTGTGAAGGAACTGGCTCTGCTTTCCATAGCTATCTGGTACAGCATGTTTTGAAAGGGTGCAGAGAAAGATCATGAAATAAAACTTCGAATAGTGGGGCACATCAGATGGAAGTTAATCCTCCCCTTTGCTACTGAATCACAATGAAGAAACTCTCTAAAGTACTGCAAAGTCTGCAAATTTCACCCATTTTCATAAGAAGTTATGAAAACTGCATTCAATTTATTTCTATTCAGCCAAAGACTTAAGAAGTCACTTTTTTTTTTTTTTTTTTTTTTTTTTTTTTNTTTAAAGTCATCAATTTCAAAGTTTTTATGTCCCAAAGTTCAGCATCAAATTAATATTTGAAGGCAAAATCTACAAAATTATTCAAAATCTGGCAACTCTTACCACTTATATCACTAACAGAAATTTCAGCTCAGGGTTTATTTAGAGACTAGCATTCTGAATTCAGATATGACTGACAGATTTTTCAGCTTTACTTAGTTGATTTTGTAGAACCGACAACAGTACCCATATAAGCTAAGTTTCACTACTGTATGTTATATTAAAAATGTCACTTTCACTGGGATATCAGAACTCAAAAAGGAAATATTTTCTACACCACACAAGGACAAAATTGTTTTGTTTTGTTGTTTTTACTTTTAGTTGTTGTAGAATAAGTTCTTGAGAACACAAAAAGAAGGCTCAGCATTTCTTTAGCTTCAGAAATCATGCTTCAAAAAAGTAGTGCTTTAGTGAGTTCATTTGTGTCATGACTAACTTTCTCAGGTTTTAATAAACTGAGGTGGAAGCATTTCTTCCAAAGGCAGTGTGTCCTTTATGCATTTGTATAACCTATAAACATGTCAGAGAAGTGAGGACCAATCCCTAAGGCCACTGTGTCTATCTCCATGTTGCATGTCTCAGCTGGTCCATCAGGCATTCCTCCATTCACTGTAAATGAGGTCCAGGTCTGCAATATGTTGCAAAACTGAAATTACCCTGCCAAAATCACAGATGCCTTTAGGCAAGTATTTTTGTTTTGTTGTTTGCTTTCCACAGAGGGAGCTGAAACATTTACAGCAACAGAAGGGTCCATTCTTTGCAATAAACCAAAACTGAGTGTTGATGAACAAAAGGATGAACATGAACCTTAACGAGCTTTAAACAAGGTCAAGTTCTGAGTCCTCCATTTGGGTCACAACAACCTCATGCAATGCTGCAGGTTTGGGGAAGCGTGACTGAGAGCTGCCTAGCGGAAAAGGACCTGGGGTGTTCATCAACAGCTGACTGAATATGAGTCAATAGTGTGTCCAGGTGGGCACCAATGGCATCCTGGCCTGTGTCAGAGACACTGTGGCCAGCAGGATTAGAGAAGTGATTTTCACCCTATACTTAGCACTGGACAGACTGCACCATTGAATGCTGTGTTCAGCTTTGGGACCCTCACTATAAGAACAACATTGGGGTGCACACATGGGTGAAGAGAAGGGCAAAAAAGCTGGTAAAAGATACAGAGAACAAGAAGCATCTGAGGGGACAAGGATTGTTTAGTGTGTAGAAAAGGAGGCTGAGGGGAGACTTTATTCATCTCTACAACTACTTGAAAACAGTTTGCAATAAGATGGGTAGCAAGTGACAGGCTAAGAGGAAACAGATCCAGATTGCACCAGGGGAAGTTTAGGTTGGGCATTAGGAAAAATTTCTTTACTGAAAGGGCAGTCAAGCACTAGAAGAGGCTGCCCAGGAAAATGGTTGAATCATTGACCCGGGAGGTATTTAAAAGATGTCTAGGTGCAGTGCTTAAGGACATGGTTTAGCAGCAGACTTGGCAGTGATAATGGTTGGACTCAATGATCTCAAAGGTCTTTCCCAGTCTTAATGATTTTATGATTTTGTGAATGTAAGTATATGTAGGGGTGACAGCTAAGGAAAGGGATAGGGAGGTTCAGGTCAGAGTGATAGGACTCACAAAATTCATCCTTCTACATAGAAGATATGGGTCTTAAGACAGAGACTTAATGAGTGCACCACTTGCTGGGTAAGGAATTCGGGGGATGGTCACATGCAGAGAGTTGTGATCAAGGGTACAATGCCCACCTGGAGACCAGTGACAAGTGGTGTCCCTCAGGGGTCAGTGCTGGCACCAGTGCTGTTTAACATCTTTGTCAGAAACACGGATAGAGGAATCGAGTGCACCCTCAGCAAGTTTGCAGATGACACCAAGCTGTGTGGCACAGTCGACTTGCTAGAGGGTAGGGATCCATCCAGAGGGACCTGGACAGGTTGGAGAGGTGGGCCCAGGCCAACCTCATGAAATTCAACAAGGTCAAGTGTAAGGTCCTGCACCTGGGTAGGCACAATCCCAAGCACAAATCCAGGCTGGGTGGTGAATGGCTGGAGAGCAGCCCTGAGGAAAAGGACCTGGGGGTCTGGGTTGATGAAAAGCTCAACATGAGCCTNAACAGGCTGAGTTGGGGCTTTTCAGTCTGGAGAAGGTTTCGAGGAGACCTTATAGTAGCCTTCCAGGATCTGAAGGGGGCCTACAGGAAGGCTGGGGAGGGATTGTTTACAAGGTCTTGCAATGACAGGACTAGGGGCAATGGGTTTAAACTGGCAGAGGGGAGATTTAAACTAGATAGGAAGAAGTTAGGAAGAAGTTCTTTACAGTGAGGGTGGTGAGGCACTGGCACAGGTTGCCCTGGGAGGTTGTGGCTGCTCCCTCCCTGGAGGCGTTCAAGGCCAAGTTGGACGAGGCCTTGAGTGACCTGTACTAGTGGGAGGTGTCCCTGCCTATGGCAGGGGGTTGGAACTAGATGATCTTTGTGGTCCCTTCCAATCTAAACCATTCTATGATTCTATAACATTGACAGGTGAAGTCAGATGGCTTTTGGAGCACTGGTCTTGAAGTACAAAGGAATCCTGTAATGCTAATATGCAAAGATTTGCTGTCTCCTCCACAAAAGTTATAGTACTGCACTTGCAGCTCCAAATACTGACTATAGCTGTCCCTTGAAAGAGTGAAAATACTTACAGAGGTTTAGTCTCTCCTCTTCATTACTGGGTAAGTTGCTCACCTTTGCATTTCTCAGTTTCAGAAACACAGATCTGATGTACTGCATTGCATTTTGAAAGTGAGAACATGTCATATTCCATCACAGAAACAGTGGTTTCTTAAAATGGGTAGTTCACTGAAGGAACCTGAGGTTTCCAAGGTATTGCTACTTAGGCTAAAGAAGTAGACAGCCCTTCCATTTGTTTGCCAATAGCCACATATTTCATAATCCATTAAGGGGATATTTCTGGACTGTATGCCATTCTAAAATTTACTGGTTTAGGTAGCAAATACCACAGACAGACTCCCCACAGTTTTTCTTCTGTTATTTAGTATTTATCTGACATTTAAAAAAAAAAACAAAAACAGACACCCAGCAAGTCAAGTTTCATCCTAAACAGCTAAAGAGTTATATAATTACAGGCAACAAAAAGCAGTCTTATCTGAGAAGTGTCAGGCATCCTTACTTACAGGCAGTGACGGTACTACAATAAGCTCTTTCATGTTTCTTCTCCTTTTCATTGTTTCCCCTGCATAACTTTGTGCCCTGATTTTACACTGGTTGTGTTAGTCAGGCATTAGTCTCCTGTAAAATCAATGGGGCTGCAGAATTTTAAAAAATAGATTAAAAAGAAGAATTTTGCCAACCTAATATGAATGATTTGTCAAGAAAGCTAAGTTTGGAATGCAAAGGTAGTTTTCTTTAGCTATCCAAAATAATTTCTGCAGTAACTGGATTCTTTTACATTTTTTGGAAGGATGTATCCCTAGTACAGTACTATACAACTGATGACTTGTGCTACTCATAAGAGTAAGTAAACTATATGAGAAATAGCACCTAAGCCACTCTGAGGGAAACAAAGTGTCTATAACATAGCTACTAGAACTTTCTTAAGACAAATTGTTAAAAATTAAGAGGTGAGGATAATGTAAAGAATCATTCAAATCAGTAAAGCCCAGGATTCTCACAAACTGCAGACATCCTAGCCAATGAATGGAAAAGCAAACTGTAGCTGTTGTGGACATTTTAGGAGCTGCTCCAGAATGACGCCAAAGAGACACAGTTCTGGATTTTGGCCTGCCACCCTTCAGATTTGGGCCCATTTGTGTGTTGACCGCTAAGGTTATGTCCCCTGTCTGTTCTCTGACAGCCAGAACAGAAGTTCAAGTATTTCTTTAGCTCTTTTACCCGATGACTTTGTGAGGGATTCAACAATTAAATGGGGCAAAGCATAGCTCATATAAGGACTCATGGAAGCAGACTCTGCTGAGCCCTGGGCATGGAGCATCGGCTCAAGGCAGAACAACCTGCACATGCAAATGCAGCAATCCTGTCCATCTCCCATACAAGGGGTGGAGCCTGCAAGGTACTAGGAAACAGAGGAGTTGTAATCATACATCTTTCCTCTCTGTGAAAAAGAATGAAATTCAGGTTATGTTCTAATCTGATGGTCAAGGATATTTCCTGTAAGGACTAATAGTTAATGCATACAATCTGTATCATACATGAGGAGGCATGTTTGGTTTTGGTTTTTTTTTTCCCATCGTCAATGTAACTCATTGCACAGAAGAAAAAAATTAGTAGAAATAGGATTGGGCAGTGACTTCTTGTAGCGACAAAACTATAGTAATGCAATAGAAGGTAGGTGTATTAGCAGTGAATGGATAGATAATCCCTACAGCTGTGCTTCCAAAAGCTCCCCATCCAGTTATTTTACAGAAGCCTTTATAAGAACACAGAAACCTGTACCAGGTGATGTACTGATCCTGGGCATTGACAGCTTAAAACAGCAACAGGACCAAAACCCACCAAAAGAACAGGGCAGCCACACTTCCACTGTATGTGATAACCTTCTGACAACTCTGTTGTGGGCTAACTCTGCTGAACATCTGCATTTGTGCCTCACTACTCTGCTCAGACCAGCATATTGTTAAGCCATGGTGAAGGAGAGGAGAGATGGAAAAGTCTGAGATGGGTCATAGCCTTCATCATCCACTGATGGACAGTGCACTCCACAAACTGCCTCATGTGGGAAATGAGAAGTCTGTGTCTTTGAGGGACATGGTGAAAGAGATTGAGAAAGAAGAGAGCACCCCAATCGTTCTTTCCAAAGCAACGATGCCTGAGTTATGTTCCCTCACATATGGTGGGACGTTTATTCCCTTTCACTCCTGCAGGAGTCATAGTCTTGCATTGACATCTAAGAGCAGTGCCCTCCTTCAATGCCCTCTTGCTAGCAAAGCTCCTCCTAGCTTGTTGACTGGCTTACTCATTGAGTTTTATGCAGATTAATTGCATGCTGACAGACACTAATGAGGATACTAATGAACTAATTAACATTTTCGGTAGTTGAGCTTCCTGGGAATGCAATGGGTCCTGCTCTTCACATATGTCATTAGGACAGCCTCTGCTCCCAACTTAATCAGAGATTTCCACCTGTTTTCTACTTGGTAAACCTTAATGGAATAGAAGGATCACGTGAACCGAAGTTTAGAAGAGATATACTGTGCAGTCCTTGAATCATGGATCCCAAGAATGTGCATCCATCAATGGGACAGGCAATGGTGGGAAAGAGAAATAGAGGATCAGCCACCTGAGTACAGCCACACATATCCCATAAATCATCCTAAGACATAAGGCTTCATCCCTGTGGCAGCAAGTTTTAGAGTAATTATATGTTTTTCTTGCCTATTGGTCACAGTAAGGATGAGGAACTAAATGCCTGACAGACAAGATATGATAAATAAATTAATTTAGTGTAAAAGGACAACATTCGGAATTGTTTGCAGGTTTTAGGCAAGAACTATCTTGTTCAAAAATGCCAAAAATGGAATGGCTATTATCATCCAGGAAATACCAACACAGCTATACTATAATGATGAGAAAGTCAGGGTGTTAAAATTAGAAGAGCTCTGGCTAATTCAGAATGGGGAAACATACATAAAGCCTTATGATGGACTGTATCTCTGCAAAGTTAAAAAACAGTATATGGGACAGAGCTGCTAAATTTTAATGTGTGATCTGTCCTTTGGAAGAAGATACCAGATATGCCAAACTCCAGTTCTTGTTATTCTATTTCCGTTCACAGCTGCGATGGGGAGATTTCCCTTGGTTAAAATGAGTTTTAAAACTACCTAAGCTCATTATTCACAGGATCTGCTGGGCTGTCTGGGATATTCTGGGAATGTTAAAGCGAAGAACTGGAATGGAAGATTGGAGAGAAAAGGGAGCAAAAGCTGTTGGGAAAGAGGAAAGTAAAAGAGACAACCAAAGTTGTATGTCAGCAAGAGATAGACACACTATACAAATATAAGTGGGAAAAGACAACAAACTGAAAGAAAGGAATGTTTCTATTCACCTCTCTCTGCTTCCTGATAATGTCAGCGGGACAAGGCATTAGCTCTGGTAAGACTGTCTTATGATTGTAGAAGGGAAGTATGCTGGTACACCTCAGAAAATAGGCAAATAATGACTGCATGTGTTGTGCATGGTTTGAACAACTGATTGTTTGATAAGAAATACTGCAGATACCCAGTCAGCTATGTATTAGCTTTCAGGGCAAGGCAGACAGAAATAAAAGTGGTAAGTTTCAGCACAGTTGCACTTGTGAGTGTCATGAAGTTCTGATACAAAAACAGGACTGCAATTTGTTTAAAAATGTGCTCCTGTCTCCTACATGGCAGCATCCTATCAATCACTGTGGCAGTGTTAGGACTTCGGTGTGCTTGTACAAGAATGCCTTGTCACAGTATTGCCATGTGACTTTGAGGAAAGGACAGTCACAAAAGTAGAGATGTTTTAAAGAAGATTATACATAAACTTCAGGAATTGTTACCTTAAAATCAACCCTTATCTCAAAGAAGGGGGCTGAATAAAATGAAAATTATAAATAATATTGTAAATAGTAGATTGCAATATTACTTAACAATTTTTTTTTTCCTGCCTTGACTGGATTTTTTTTCTGAATTATTTTCTTACTAAGATAAAACAGAAAGCTAAGAAACTGGTAAAGCTCAGTTCTTCATTGTACCACTTATTCTATGCATAGCCATACACAGATATTATTACAAATTCTCTGCCTTGGTTTCCCTGTGAGGTAAGGAATAAGAAGGTATTCCTGCTAATAGCATCATGATTACTTTATGAGGCTTAAATGGGATTAGGAGTTTTCAGATCCACTGAGAGTAAATATTTAAAAAAAAAAAAAATTATTTCCATAGAAGACAATAAACAAGCTACAAGAAAACAGTATATGATACTGCTCTGGAACAATGACCTGACTTCACCAGGTACAATTCCTTTAAAGTATGTTGGGACTGGGCTTTTAGTTTCTGCGTTAGCATTCCTCCTCATCTTTGTTGCTGCACACATTATATCCAGACTCTATCAGCTGCATAACCAAGAGGGTGAAGAGAGTTGCACTGCTTCATCCCATGTCACACAAGACAACAACATGCCAGCTGGTACTATCTGGGCAGCTGGTGTCTCTTCATCTGAAATGGTAAATCTGTGCTTTCTTGCTTTGTATTCAAGCTGTGGAGAGGCAGAAATAACTGGGGCAAAGTTCTTCAGTGCAGGATTTTGCAGCTTTTATTCCCATATTGCATAAGATGTTATATGAGCGCATGAAACACCAAGTTAAGACTTCTCTAGAATTTAATGATGCAATTGCCCCATTCCATAGCAAACTGCAGGAATCACTAATTACATCTCTTTGAGGCCAAGCTAGTCAGCTCACATGAAAAGACAGGCTGGAAAAAATAATTACTGTTAACAAGTGAACTGAAACTATTATGCAGACTTCCCCAGTGTGCAGAAGAATCTGAACAAGATGGAGAATAACAAACAGCAAATGTTGCTAGAGGACATGGAAATTTCTGTGTCCTCAAGTTTAGAGAAAATCTAAGTGGTCAATGGAAAAAATGTGAGCACAGACGTCTGCCCTAGGGTCACAAAGACAAATTGGGATGCAGATGAGACACTGCTTTCTGCAGAACCACTGAGCTGAAGGAACAAATTAAATTATTGCCATCAGCCAGGACAACTAAAGACCAGTTCAAAGTCTCCCTCCCCTTTCCCATTTATCTTCTTCCAGCTAGTACTGTCAGCTCAGATGTTGTGAAAAAAAAATTCTCTTTCTCTGGTGAGAAGTGAATGTGTGCTGTAAAGACTATCTTGAAATAAAACTGGGCCACCTGCCAAACTTGGATTCAGAGCTCTAAGTTGTTCCAAAATAAGCACAAATACCTTCCCTATGTGAGGAGAGCCCAGCCCATGGTTGTCTTAACCTTTTCCACCTCTCCTATATATTCTCTTTGCTAACATCCAGTGACTCACCCCATAACTGTACCCTGCTTCGCAAGACTCACCGGTACTTTTACAGTGCAGTGCTGGGACTAACACTGGCTCAGTCTTTGCACAGGGTGTTGTAGAAGAGATCTGGGAGCTACAAACCTACCACCTCCCACAAGAACACATCTATTGCTCCAGCATTGCTGCTATCTAGGGCCACAGTGCACATCAAGCTGTCTTTCCTTCAAATGGACAGAAGCCTTCAACTATCCTGTATCAAGGCCTCCATATCAGCAGCTGCTCTAAAAGGGTGGTTTGATAGGATGCAGGACTGGGAAGGGTGGCACATAGCAAGATCCTTACAAGCACATGGTTATATTTGCCATTGGAATATTTATGCTCGAAGTTTGATCTAACTGTAAGTTCAAGTCTTGGTCTTTTGTTTCTTTAATGGGGACACTCTGGGGGAAAAGTTTTTTTAACATCTCAGGTTTTTAGTTTGCTTTGAGGCATCAGAGTCCTTTTGAGTATTAGCTTGAGAGAAATTTCAGTAGAGTATCTTTCAGAGATTCAGTAAATATCCTTATTGGTTTTAGACAGCATCAAAGACAGAAAGTGGGGCCTGTTGAGCTGTCTGTCTCTAGCAATTGCTATAATTTTAAAAGATAAAAAGAACCCAAAAGCTGAACTGGCAGTATTTTTAATTTACAGAGCGGACTAGAGGAAACATTTTAGGAGAGGGATGTTGCAGAATAGGAGAGAGCTGGAATAGCAAAGCAGAACTGAAATCTCACTTGCCATGCTTTATGAGACAATGGGAGAAAATAGCAGTGAGTTTTACTGCTACCAAGGTGACCTAAAGTGCTTTCACGGTTGAACTCACAACTTGCACAAAATAGTCATGGTTTAGGGCCTGTGAGACAGAAATAAATTTAAACCTTGTGTTTTTTACAATGCCAGCAGTACTCCTTTCTTTCTTCTGTATTCTCCTGTCCTTGCTGAGTGTGACACTTAGAGCCTGTGATCTGCGGGACTGTTAGAGAACAGAAGCAGGTGTGATGATAGCTTTAGTCTATTTATATCTACACAAAATGTACCTCAACCTTGAAAATTCTCCCAGGCTCTCTTCTCTCATTTTCAAACAATACAATTATTGTGGATGGCAACATACCCAGTTGGGAATCACTTACTATAGCCATGTGAAATACAGTTTCTGAGGGATGCAGAACCAATCAGGCAATCAAGGTAGATCTACAGATACCTGGTCAAGTGGAATCAAGCTGCGAACAGCCAGGGAAAGCCATTGCAGAGCACTAGATGACACAGCACTGCCAAGAATTTTGAAAACAACAACTTAGAGGTGGGCTTCAGAAAGGTCAGAGTATTACAGACTCATTGTTTTCCTCATGAGCCTCTCCATGGAGTTATCCCTTTCCTTGAGTTCAGTCCACTTTCTTCAGCATTTCCAAATGTCCTGTAACTCTTCGAGGTTCATTTCATGTGGTTTCTTTAATTCAAATGCTTCACACAGCACATGTATATAGGTTTACTAAGTTCAGACCATTCTAGCTTCTTCATTACCCTTCTTCCACTGTTTTTGCTCACTTGTTTTCCTTAGCTGAGATGCAAATACACTAAAAACACTAAGTACTGCTCAGTATGTTCTGAGGCTTCATCAGTGCCACAACCTCTTAAATAAAGCAACCTAGACAGTACTCTCAAAAAACACCTCTCAGCCTAGCTCTGGCCTGCACCCCATATCTGGGAAATGTGAGATTGATCTGAAGACAAAAAAAGTCCTCCTAGCTTCTGGAAATGCCCATCAAAAGTCTGCCTGTATATGACCCTAGGGATTCATCCTGCTTCTGAAAAATAGCTCTTATCCATTCTGCTATTTGGCTATTGCAAAGAAAAGTAAAACAGGAACTGAAGACAAGAAGTGCTGTATTGTAAGGCTTACAATATAAATTGCCAGCAAGTAGCATGTGGGGGAGCACTGGCTGCAGCTGACATAAATGCCTGCCTCAGACTGGCAATTCCTGACAGTAAGGTGACTCAGGGGTAGCCACCACTGTTAGATTAGCAGGTAGGGCCACAAGTATTGTTGTGTGTACCCTGATACCCTGTCCTTCACCTTTGCACTTAACATGGATGTGGGGAACACTGGCAGACTACAGCCTGTATCTAAAGCCACTCATGAAAAATTTACAGAGTAGGACCACACATATGCTCAGAAAGTGGAGAATGGCCAGCGCAGGATACCTGGCTAGCTTATGGTGGGATGGAAATGCAAGATGACTTAGCACACTTTGGGATCAAGGCCATTTACAACACAAGCAGGTGCCTGTGTTAAATAAAATCCATGAAGCTGATCTACCAACAGCTGAAATGGGGCATCTTGTGAAGATAGGACAGCCCTACTTTGGCTAACACTGATGAAGCAAAGCTAAAATAACATAAACACCCAATTGAACAACAGATTTTGAGGGCCAGGGTGCCTGAGAAAAGACCTTTACCTAATTAACTGCAATTTAATATTAAAGGTATCATCCCCAGTATGCTTATGAACAAAATAGAGTACATGAAAAACATATACGACTATGTTACTTGACTGTCCTCCCAAATCATGGTAAACATCATGCAGAAGCCAGAGACAGACAGGGTTAGGGCATAAAACCCACAAGAGGAACATCTCTTGGTGTGCAGGTGCACTGTCACTGGCAAGAGCACTGAGAGGTGCAGAACCACCAGCAAAAGGTGTAGCACCTTGTGGGAGGGAAAAAAGAGATAAGGATGTTAGACGGGCTGTGTTCTTTTTCATAGAATCATAGAATCATAGAATGGTAAGGTTGGAAGGGACCTCAAGGATCATCTAGTTCCAACCCCCTGCCATAGGCAGGGACACCTCCCACTAGTACAGGTCACTCAAGGCCTCATCCAATCTGGCCTTGAACACATCCAGGGAGGGAGCAGCCACAACCTCCCTGGGCAACCTGTTCCAGTGCCTCACCACCCTTACTGGAAAGAACTTCCTCCTAACATCCAGTCTAAATCTCCCCTCTTCCAGTTTAAACCCATTGCCCCTTGTCCTGTCATTGCAGGACCTTGTAAATAATCCTTCCCCAGCCTTCCTGTAGGCCCCCTTCAGATACTGGAAGGCTACTATCAGGTCCCCTCGAAGCCTTCTCTTCTCCAGGCTGAAGAGCCCCAACTCCCTCAGCCTGTCCTCATAGGAGAGCTGCTCCAGCCCTCTGATCATCTTTGTGGCCCTCCTCTGGACCCGCTCCAACACTTCCATGTCCTTCCTGTGCTGAGGGTTCCAGAACTGCACACAGTACTCCAGGTGGGGTCTGACGAGAGCAGAGTAAAGGGGCAGAATCACCTCCCTTGCCCTGCTGGCCACGCTTCTCTTGATGCAGCCTAGGACTCGGTTGGCTGTCTGGGCTGCATGTGCACACTGCAGGCTCATGTTGAGCTTTTCATCAACCCAGACTCCAAGGTCCTTTTCCTCAGGGCTGCTCTCCAGCCATTCACCACCCAGCCTGTATTTGTGCTTGGGATTGTGCCTACCCAGGTGCAGGACCTTACACTTGGCCTTATTGAATTTCATCAGGTTGGCCTGGGCCCACCTCTCCAGCCTGTCCAGGTCCCTCTGGATGGCATCCCTGCCCTCTAGCAAGTCGACTGTGCCACACAGCTTGGTGTCATCTGCAAACTTGCTGAGGGTGCACTCCATTCCTCTGTCCATGTCACTGACAAAGATGTTAAACAGCACTGGTCCCAGCACTGACCCCTGAGGGACACCACTTGTCACTGGTCTCCAGGTGGACATTGTGCCGTTGATCACCACTCTCTGGGTTCGACCATCCAGCCAATTCCTTATCCAGCGAGTGGTCCATCCATCAAGTCCATGTTTTTCCAGTTTGGTGACCAGGATGTCATGTGGGACAGAGTCAAATGCCTTACTCAGGTCCAGGTAGATGACATCAGCTGCCCTTCCCTTGTCCACTGTCGCTGTGACTTCATCATAAAAAGCCACTAAATTTGTCAGGCAAGATCTGCCCTTGGTGAAGCCATGCTGGTTCCCACCAATCACCTCTGCTTTGTTTTCCATTTGCCTTAGCAGGACTTTCAGCAGGATCTGCTCCATGATCTTGATCATGATTTCCTACATAAAAGACAGGGACAACTTTCTTGCTAAGATTTTCACCTTCAATATGCAGCTGAACTTTGCTGAATTTCGACTACATAGCAGAGCTACTACAAAAGTTTGCATCCCTGACATTGCCAGATGTCACTGGGATTTATTGACCTGAGATTATCTTGCAGATAGTGCCTTTATCACTGGCAATCCCAAAACGGTTTTATCTGTCACTTTATAATAAATTAAATTATTTGATTGTTTAAACTCTTTGAACCTGTGTCAGTGCAAGTCCTTATTTGGGCCCTGGAAAAAAGAGAGGTAAATGTTAATTTTACCATAGTTCCAGTAAGAGTCCTGGACTCTGAGACAGGTAGACACTGGAGTCTCACCCTTTACACAACAGCCAGTAACCCTGATCAGTTAAAGGAAGAATAGAAGTTCTTTACAGAAGGTATTTAGTGCTCTTGTTTCTAATTCGTCTTTTCAGAAACTGGGTCAGACTGGGCATTGTCTTCCTGGCACAATGATTTTTTTTTTAATAACAAATGTTGATCACTTCATCAAGACAAGTCCTTTTAATTTGTATAAAGAATTCATATCTTGCCTCATGAGGAATTTATCTGAGCAATGTTCTTTATTGCATAGCAATTATCCTGCTGTGAAGGGATGGACTTCATGACCAAACAGGTAATTTCTATTGCTAATTTCTTTGCTTATATCTCAGGAGGGAGCATGCTAAAAATTCTTTTTAATAAAAGGAGCTTTCTTAACCTAGTGCACATAATTACACCACTGGTAAAGCATGCATACGTTCTACTTTTTAAATAACTGACTCATGATTTAGCCTGCCTTGCTTTTCAGATGTTGAATGTGATCCATCTTGTAGGGATCTGATTCTTAAGAAGCCTCAGGCACAGCTTTCAAATATGTGGTCCCTTTGAAGTAGTGTAATCTAAACAAAAAGCACCATAAAATTAGTTGATTGAAAATTTAATCTGCAATTACAGTATCTTTCCATATTGCAGCTGCGGTCAGGGGGAACATTTTTAGCAATGGCGTTTGGTTGCACAAGATCCATTCATTAACTTGAGAAGGCAGAGAACAAGAAGAGAATGGTGCAAGCAACAGAAAATAAGAGCTCATGTCCAGTCATTTATTGCCATGTGTAAATTAACCAGTAGCCTAAGTGAGAATCTGACAATGCTGGCCTAAGGACAGAATGAGGATTGCAAATCATAGCCTTAGGGTTTTTCCCTCCAGCTTTAACAGTAGAGTGTAAGACAATGACAGTGACTCACAGCCTCACCTGTAGTTCAGGCTACCATATGTCTCAGATACAGTCTCTTTCCACTGAAAAATTTTGCCTGGACAGGGTAAGCAGATCTTTCACATTTGCCTGTAATTTCTAAGCAGCTGGCATTATTTCTCACTAGTTCTGACCAGATCATTATTTGGAAGGATGAGATTATTTCTTCAGATCATCAATAAATCATATGTACAGCACTTGACCTGCAGAGCCAGTACATACGGATAGTTTAGCACACGTGTTCATAAAGCCTACCCTTCTCAAGAGCATCAGTTGCTTAGCACATGTGTACATATTTAGTGGAGTGTGGCTTGTCCTAGAAACATTGAATACACTATATGGCACATTGCACTTGACTCACAACTACTGGGATGTCATGTGGTAATTCAACAAATCCAATATAGAGCCTGTAAACTTTTCTAAGCAGATTAAAAATGTTTCTTCCCAATGATTAATCGTGTCAATGCTCACCTGCTAGTGTGCTAACTGAAGTTGTAGCATGACAAATGAGAAAAGCAAATTACACATTTGCTTGAGTTCTATGATGAGTTCTTACAACTGTCATGATGTGAATTTTTTTTCACAAATATTTGAATAGGGATCTTTCCCCCAGCAGTCAGTTAAATTCGGGTTCTTTTTCTACAAGTGTATTTTTGGCAATTTCAGGGCAAAGATAACATTCTTACACAGCTGCATCAGAAAAAATGCTTTAAATGCTTCTGAAGACTGGATTTCTATTGTCTGAGAATGTGTATGAATCTGGGAACTGCATAGCACCTGAATTAACATCTGCCTTAACCAGATCAAGACCTCATGGACAGAAAGAGCTGGTCAGACGCCACATAAAATCATGATAAACCCAGACCACTCTCTTTGAAAACCGCCTTACTGTGGCACGAGAGCTTTGTGTGGAGAGATGCCATGCTCTGTTCAGACACCTGCTGTCCTAAACAACTTGACATGCCATAGTCATTGACCACTTCAATGGTGGAGCTTGGGAGAAGGCTGATGTCTGGTGGGGGACATCCACAGGGCAGTCACAGGTCCAGAGACAGGTGTTGCCAGGTGAGGCCATGAAGCAATGGAGTGCCTTGCCAGTATTCTTCCCTGTGAGCTATGCCAGTGGCAGAGAGCTTTAAATCACCTCTAAAGTGTTAGGTAGCCCTCTCTTGCTGATCCTATTTACTTTTTGGGCTGGCTCCCAGAACCCAGCAGCCATGAGAAGCTGACACCATTTTGTGATGTTGTTCCCACTCCCCCAGTAGGAGATGGGAGTCAGAGGAAGATGAAGTGAGGAGGACAGCTTGACCTCTTTGGCATACAGGAATAAAATTGCAGACTTGGCATGAACAGGAAGGATCTTGCCAGGAGGGAAGTAAGAAAGCTTTTTCATTTTTCATTTCCACTTTGATTCTGATCACTTGCTCTGTTACAGACTGAAGTGCCAGTGCATACTTCAGCACAGAAAATGGGAGGCTGAGATGGAGCCTGATCTCAGTCGTTGCTAAGAGAGTAACCTAATTTGGAGCAGATGGTGTTTATTGTTACTTTCCATCTGCATGGGGATTAAGAATTCTTCTCAGAATAAAACGATGCAGCCTGACAGCACTCTTGTAAGAAGGGGCAAAATTAATTCAAATCAAATGCAGCTTTTCTCATAAACACATTTTTTTCCCCTGAATTTTCAGGTAAGCTTAACTTAGACGGAATTTGGGATTATTTTTTTTTTAAAATATTATCCTTCTAAATTTCTAGCTCTGCAGAGTAACTTAAAAAAAAATGTACAAGAATGGAGTCAAATAAAGGTTAAGCACACTGTCTCTGATCAAAAACGAACTTAAAGTCAGAGCTGAGATTAAAGCTTCAGCTCTCCAAGGATTTAGACCACGATGCAATCCCACAAAGGAAATGAGAACACATCTTGTAAGCATCTGGGCTTGGCCCAAGCACTGATAAAACAGAGGTACTGGTATGTTGTCTAGATGCAGTCCCTTGAAACTTCAGATGTCTCTCTTACATTCCCATTGACTGCTGAGCCACTCCTTGTGGCTCAGCATGTCTTCTTACACATACTAAGAAACAAAGTTTTTGTCCTGTTTATATGATCCACTTAAAGTCATAAGAGTTATACCAAGGTGATTAGTACATTTAGCCTCATTATAGCCTGTCTGGGTGTTTCTTGTGTCCCATACTGTAAAATCCACACCCACCGTGATCACTTTTGGTTGTGCTTGGGCTTTAATGAGCACACAAACATTAACAAGACTATAACTTAGAAACTGATGAAACATTTAAATGGAAATTCAAGCAACAGACAGCAACAACAACAAAAATCCAAAACAGAGATAGCAAAAGAGCACAGAATGAAATGGTAATATGAACAAATATCTGTTTGCATATCAGGGCAATTTATCTTAACATATGGGGCTGTTCCAAGAATGTGACAGTTATCCTGTACGTACAGTGTAATTCTACTTTCTGTATGCTTTCTTATAGATTTATTTTTTTTTACTGGCATGCCCTCTTTTTCTTCCTGCAGTTTGTCCTAGAAGAAAAATCAATTTTTGGTTATTTTTCTCTCATTTCTAGAAATCAGACAACTCTTGGAAAATAGCTGGTGGTGCATGACCAAATTGACTAAGTATGTCAGGAAATTTCTGTCATTCCAGTCAACAGAGATGTGTCTGAGGGCAGTGGACCTGACTAAAACACCAGCCTAGACTGCAGCAGACAACCATCTCTTGTATTACAGCTGCACAGCTGATCTGTACATTCACAGCAAATCTAAAGCAGCTGGGATATGTCTGATATCTGGCATAACTGCTAGATAAACAGAAACCTCTGTCTAGGATTTCTTGAACAGAAGTCTGGAAGTCCTACACACATATGTAGAGGTATTCTAGCGGTTGCTAATTTAATGCAAAAATCACATAGCATTAAGTCATTCACTATGTTGTCTTCTTGAGACTTGCAGTACAAAAGGCACTGTAGCAGTGGCACCTGTATGGTGATGCTGGTAAGAAGTTTATTTATGGAAATCCTCAGATACATATTTTTCCCTCTTAACTGGCTTATACAATTATGACACATCTCAGCCTTTTTCAGTGTTTGCTCTTTTGAGGTGTTATTAGGAGGACTCTCTGTGTCTGAGTGTACACTGAAGAGCAATATCCATCATACCTATGCCACAACTTAGACAATATTTTCCATGTGGAATTTCTCTTCCAGCTTGGTTATACTCATGCCTCTTAACTGAGTTGTGCAGGAAACTGCAGGCTTTGTTCCCCAGCATCTTGTAAGAGAGGATTCATTTGCTTACATAAAAAGCACTTAAGTTCAAGAAAATTGGGTGACCCCAACTAGATCTATGCTGACTGCACACTGATAATATTTTTTTCTATTTCGCATTGAAATGTTTGTCTTCCAAACCTTGTGCTCTTCAAGTAATTTTTTATCGTTTGGAAAATGTGCACAAATTTTTATGTTTCTGTGAACCATTACTGACATCCAGTGGCTGCCAACGGAAATGCTAAAAAGTCATAACCTTTACTGTCAAGGGGCACCTAAACTTCCATCTCGTCTCAGTTTTAAGGAAAAGGAGGAAGGCAGAAAAAGTGACTGCAGCCTTTAGATATGCGATGCTATGACTGACAGTTACTCAGAGGAATCAGCATTCACTCATTGACTTCAGTGTTCAGGACTGGACCTGGGGACATAAACTCTGCTACCTTTATTGATATATTGAATTCTATTCCCAAAGTAAAACAAAGGCACTCAGTAAGATGCCAATAGTAGAAAAATATCCTCTTCTGCCTTGAACTTCTACTTATTAACTGGTGCTCATTGTTTATAACATCTATTTAAAGCAGCTAATACAGAACTTTTCTTCCATAATTTTGCCAGAGCGTCAAGTGATACATTGATGGAGATATTGTTTCAGGAAGACAAAGTATTCAGCGCTTCAACACTGACACCTCAGTTTTTCTAACACTGTTTACATTTTTTAAGCTTCTTGGCACCTGGAATGCTAACACAAATTAATTGTAGCATCTCTCTCCCTGTATGTTGTACACTGTCACACTTTCCTCCTTTATCATAAATTCTACACAATCCCCTCAGCTTTTAAAAATAATAAAATCAAGAGAGAAGTCTTCAGAATGCGGTGGGAAATAAAGCTAGATGCTTTCCTTCAAGTTTAACTGACATATACTGTAATGGAAGTATTTCCAAGTCAGTAGATTAGTCATTGACAGTCTTCAGGAAAATGATGATGCAATTATACTAAACATCATTTGTCACATCATTTCACATCCCTTGAAGGTTTTTTTACTTGAGAGTAAGAGAGGATGCTGGAATCTTTAAAAATCAGCACCCACGCAAGAGCTAAAAGTAGCTTTTCTACTCTCTGTCACCTATACAATCTCTATTCAGATTATAGAGACAGGCTTTCAGATGCCCTTTCTTCATTCATCTACTGGGTCTTTAATGACATACTATCAAAAACCTGCAGATTAAATAGTAACTGTAGTTTTCACAAGAAATCATTAAGTGTCATGTCTTTGTGCTTGGGAAAGGATGATGGGAATAAGTTTAAAACTGTGTTTTCTAAGCCTGGAAATTTTGCAATGACAGTGATGAGCGTAAAGGAAAGGGATGAAGAGGCTTGTACTCTAAATTCACTAAGTAATGATAGTGTAAAAATAATAAAGAGAGCTTCATATGGCCCTTTGGGATGGCTAAATCAAAACAGTGACTGTTTTGCTTGTTTCTTCCATCTTGGAGAAACCTTACTTTATGCACCATTGTCCTAGGTGAAGATGGCTGTTCAGAGATAGCACGTGGAAATAACCCATGACTCCTCTTTATAGTTTTACTGTTAACTTACCTTCAAGTTCTTTAGAAGGTCTTGAACCTGATCTTTTCCTACAGTGGGTGGTTCTTTATGGTCCCAGTCTCTTCGACTTCTGTGACTTGGATGGTGTGGGCGGAGCACTTGCCAGAGAAGATTGAGGTAAAAAAGTCATAGAGTACAACGGCTTTCTCCATATTCCGGTTCACTATGTCTTCCATTTCCTTGCAAAGAAGGACCAAATTTTCCCTAGTCTTTATCACTTATGTACCTGTAGAAGTTTTTCTTGTTGTCCTTAACGTCTCTGCTTTAATACTATCAGGGCTCTAGGTTTCTTAACCTGATCCCTGGCTGCTTGGACAATTTCTCTGTAGCAAGGCTATCTGTCCTCACTTCCTCATCAATAAATCCGAAGAATGTAGAGTTTATGAGTAAACAAATTCAAGTGGAAACATATTATTTATTTCCTGAAGGACCTTAGTAATTAGAGCTTTGCAAACAAAACCATAAATGGCAACGGTAAGTCTTTTTAGAGCAGTATTTGTCTTTGTTGCTATACAAGACCTTAAAATGGTACCTGTAACTACTTCGTTAAAGAATTAATGTTAAAAAATTGTTAGTTTTAATTTTAAGCATCTGCCTTGTTGAATTAAAAGATAGCTGAGTAGTAACATGGTTTTGTTCCTGTACTAGAGTGCAGACATTTAAATATCACACAATAAGAAAACCTTTTTGATCCAGAGCTATCACAATAAAGTGCCAGTGTGGATTCATGTAGTAGGTCTATCTATTCTCCTCTCTAGGTGACAACACATGAGAGCTGCCAACATTTGAGATCTCTGAAAGGGCTGGACACTGTGAAATATGACAGTCTTGAAGAGCTTTCCAAACGCACAGAGTGAAATCAAGCAAGTAGCACACGAGGAGCCAGCCAGCAGGTGCACATGCCCACCATCTTCATCACTGAACTGTTCCGCTCTTCATATTTCAAATAACTCAGAGAAGTCGAAAGGAACTCAGCACTAGCTGTGAATCAGTGGCATGACTGGTCACAGGTTAGCCAGGCTCTTGGTGGTGCTTGGGGAGTTATTGTATGCATTTGCTCTGCTGAAGTGCTGGCTGCCCAGGATGCCTGGGGATCTTTAACCCAGTGTATCACTTCAATGCCACTGAACCCTATCCATTGGGCCCCAGGAGTCTTCTCTGCCTTTGCCCACTGGCAGCACTACAGTACTTACAATTGTTTAGTAAGCACTGCACTCTGTCCTTACTTGAGCTTGTGGAGCTAAATTTAAATCCCTAAAATGTGTATGTGAGGAACAAGATCCTTTGCTATCTTCCATCCTGAGGTGGCAAACAGAAATGCAAGTGACAGCAGGGGGGCTTTTTAGAGCTAAATTTATCTTCACTAAAGCATAAGCAACCTTGAACAAAAGATTTTGGAGACAAGAACACTGCTGAAAAGCAGGAGGATGGGGGAAGAGTAAATCATGCTCTGACTCAATTCGTATTACTCAGGACCATCTGGGTGCAAATTGCAATCAATTTAAACATAAGGAAAAACTTTTCTGACTGTTAATAGCAGTCAGACCCTGGCACATCTTGCCTAGAGAGGCTGTGGGGCCTTCAAGCCTGACGGGACGTGGCCATGGGCCTGCTCAGGTCTGGGATGCTGCACTGTACCATACTCTGCATTCCCTTCTCATTTCCACAGCCCTGGATCTCCATAGCTTGCGACACGGCCGTAACAGCCAGCCCTTTCAGCTTCATGTTGCTGGGTCAGTTTTATATGCTGGTGGCCCTTCACAGAGCACAAAGCAGCTACTCGAAGAGCCCATTCCATCTCCTCTGACTTCACAGAGTGGTAGGAATCAGAGAAGCCCTCCTGAAAAGGCTAGGTTGCCCAGCTGTAAAGGCCTGCGCCCCGCAGGTCGGCGACCCACACGAACTTCCACGACTACTCCGACACGCTATCTCCAGACATCTGAGACTCCCCTCGGCCTGCTGCCTCCTGCAGCGCCTCTCGGAGCCCTGTAGGGTGCGCTGCCGCGGCGGCGGGCGGCCGTGGCGCCTCTCTTGCACACGCTCTGGCCTACGCCGGCGCTGCTGCCTGGTGCTGTGCTGGCGAAGGAGGTGGCGCTGCGTTGCTCGTGGAGAGCCGCGGCCGGCCATGGAGGCGAAGAAGATGAACCTGCCTCGAGGTCCCGAGAACCTCTGCTTTGACAAGGACGAGTTCATGAAGGTGAGTGCGGACTGCCGAGGCAGTTAAGCTGCGGGAGGGCGCTGTGGGCCTGAGGTGCCCTGGGGAGGCTCTTGTGGAGGGGAGTGGCGGAAGAAGTACTGAGTGTGTCACTGAAAAGGGGGATCCGGGCCACTTGTAAAGCCAGACGGCTCGCTTCTGTGCGGCAGTGTTCGTAAAGGGCTGTTGTCCAGATCTGGTGGGACTAAAACGGAGTCTGAGCGGCGGAGCGGGGAGGCTTGCCCCAGAGTTGACAGTGGGCAGGTTTGCAACTGGTTGACTTCAGTGACTTCGTGCCAGGCGGGTGCCAGCTGCTGCAGCTCAGCTCTTAAAGCAGACCCGAGTCGTCCTTCCTCCGAGTCATATTCTGCGTGCTTTGAAGCCAGGTTGCAGATAGACTAACATTCAGGCCTCATTTCTTGGAGAATTTGTAGTTCTAAATACTGTATTTCAACTTCTGTTTCTTTGATTTTTAACTACTACTTTTTTNCCCTGTGTTTTGGAGACCTAGTCTTTTAGTTACTCTAACCTACGACTTTATGTGCTTTTGAGGTTAAAAAAGCAAGGCTTTGGAACATTGGAAACTACTTTGTTAAGTAGCCTTTTTGCCCCCAGAGCTTTAGTTGGGTCAGCTCACTGGCATGTGGAATACTTTATTTTGAGGAATATGGGGAAGGGTGTGTTCTTAGTTTGAACTTTTTATTTACATACTTCTCTCTTTCTTGTTTAATTTTCAGCCAGATTTTGATGTTGATCACTTTGTATCAGACTGCAGGAAACGCGTGCAGTTGGAAGAGCTCAGAGAGGATCTGGAGCTCTATTACAAACTCCTTAAAACTGCTATGGTAGAACTCATAAATAAGGACTATGCAGATTTTGTTAATCTCTCAACAAATCTAGTAAGTGTTAGTAAGTTATACTGTGTAATTCAGACTTCTTGTAGTTTGATAGGATTTTTATTTTTCATGTGAAAAATATATGACTTTTCTTTTGGCATCATGGGATCCAAGATGTCTTAAAAGTGTGACCCATTTCACAGAGAAACTAAAATACCATTACTGTAGGAACTAATTACTGTACAAAGTTGCAGTTGGCCTGTAATAAATATTTTAGATATATGTTCTTTGTCTTGAAAAACTAATTGATTATGAAGTTAGACTCAAATCATATTTTGGTTTTTTTTTTGTCCGCAGTTGTCAAACTGAAGGAAACAAATCATTAGAATAATAGTGAGATAAACAAGACCATTCCAAAGGGTTCTTTTAGAAATCCTTAAGCTTACTGTACAATTAGTGTGTCTTAAATATCACCAAACAAACTGTAATAATTTTCATATTAAAATGTTTTGTTTTCTTCTTACTTTAACTTCACTTCATCCAGGTTTCAGTTACATGGGTTCAAAGACTGAGATATAACATTTATTTGAGGAGAAAAATTTCTATAGGTCAAAACTCTTTAATTTTTGGCTCTGTGTGACAAGCAGTCTGATATGTTCATGCCTGTGTTTGAGGTGACATATTTTTGCATTACATTTAAAATGAAATTATAAAGGGGAGGTATCTTTTCTCAGTTCTTTTTTACTATCTGTAAAATGTTAGATGTTGCAAATAATTCACACATGAATTTACTCTTTATGCTAATTTCTTTAGGTTGGAATGGACAAGGCTCTTAATCAGCTTTCAGTACCCTTGGGACAGCTAAGGGAAGAAGTGATGGTATGCTCAAAATACTCATACACAGTTTAGTAAACTTAGCTCACTTTCATGTGACCTATGGAATATCTTTTACTCATGTTAATAATTGCTACAATAACCTTCTCTTCGAAAGTTGATGACTTAGAGTGGTAGTAGGGAGAGTCTTTGTGTTTTCAACTACTTGTAGTAGTGGTAAATGTACTTTTTCTTTGTTTATAGTACCTTTCAGCCAAGGGAAAGGGTTTCCTAAATGTGATGGAGTGGACAAGTCTATGGTGAAATGTAGAAACTGTTTTAATACCTGAGTAACATACTTATTGTAGTAAATAACTCAGATGCAACACAGTCTCATTACAGAATTTTTAGAGCAGTCCTGTAGTTTAACCATAAAATATCAACCCTCTGAAAGTGGATCTCATTCTGACTCTTCCACAGTGACGTGATAGTTAATGCAGGGCAATTTTTTATGATTCTAGTAGCCTGTTCAAAAGGGGTGTTTGCTGAATAATTGTGCCTTAAAAATATCACCACCTTGATGCCTAAACAGAAAATAGGTTCATTTAGCACAGAAATAATTTATGTAAAAATGGTACTTAAATCTTATTCCTAAGTTCCATTTCAAGACATAGAAGTGTATTTGGTTTATTGCCTGTTTCTGGGTGAAGGATGCTTTGTTTTCTGTAAGGTACTAAAAAATACTTCTGGTTGAAGTAATAGCACTTGTGATGAAGGATGCTTTGTTCTCTGTAAGGTACTGAAAAATACTTCTGGTTGAAGTAATAACACTTGTGATTGGTGTACTTAAGGAGCAGGTTATAGTTTTTCGTTTATTTAGTCTTATTTCTGGTATTCATGTAGAGGGCAGTTAATGTACTGTAGGTTGCATTGGTCTTACATTATTAATCTGTCTCCTGTTTTAAGTTTATGGTTTTGAGTTCAGGTTTTTTTGAACCTGACTGGGCAGTCAGCTTTACATACTGACTTTCTTTCTCGCAGAGTCTGAAGTCGTGTGTCAGTGAAGGGATTCAAGCTGTAGATGACCGCATGACTAAACAAGAAGATATTAGAAGAAAAAAGGTAAACCAGATAAATTATTACCTTAAAAAGACCCTCCTTAAGATGACTTTTTTTTTTTTCCTCATTAACCCAGAACATTTTCCCAAGTAACTAGTGATAGAACAAGACGGAATGTCCACAGGCTGCACCAGCAGAGGTTTCAGCTGGACCTTTGGAAAAAATTTTTTCGCTGAAGGTATTGTCAGACGTTGGAACAGGCAACCCAGGTTGGTGGTTGAGTCACCATCCCTGGATTTGTTTAAAGGCCACATAGAGGTTGTGCTTGGAGATATGGCTTAGTGGTGGTCTTGGTAGAGTAGGGTTTGATGCTTAGAGTTCATGATCTTGAACATCTTTTCCAACTTAAATGATTCTGTGATGTACACTGCAGGATTTTATGCTTATAAAATTTATTACTGACATTTAAGTTGGCAAACTTCATTTTTGACAGTATCTAGTTGATCATAAACCTTTATTTTAATCTGTTTGCCAAAAACATGTGTTTGGGTGGCTTTTTTCTTATACTCTTGTTTCTGATTGTAGTAGTACATAAACCTGCTTATTAATGTAGTTGAAATACAGGAGTTTAATTTTTAAGTGGAAGAGACAATATTTATCTCTGTGCTTAACTTGGAAAAGAATAGGGAATTTGAACAGCTGTTCTACATCCATGACAAACATTTATTTGTGAGATTTTACAGATTTGTGTGAGCAGTACTTCTGACTGAGACATAAATACTAAGGTGGAGGGAGAAAACTTGCACTAGAAAATTAAAAAAAAAAAACAAACCACCGTAAAAAACATCAAACTATTGTCAGACTTCGTAGGTAATGTGGATTGGCATTGTGGTCAGGTGTGAAAAAAGTTTCTTTATTTACAGATGTGCGTTCTGAGGCTTATTCATGTTATTCAGTCTGTTGAGAGAATTGAGAAGATTCTACATTCCCAAGGAACTAAAGAGTTGTCCTCATTAGAGGGAAACAGGTAAAAAAAATGTACAGTTTTGTTCTGTAGTTGATGGAGCTAGCTTAATTTCATGATATTGTTATAGATAAATTTACAAGTGTTAGGATATATCTTTAGAAATGTAACTGATGGAATAGTAACTGTTCTAGTATTTTCTCAATTTTAATCTTCTGCAAACTGTTCACTCATAGAAAATGTAACTCAGTCCCCAAAGTCCTGAATTACTGTTAGTGTTTTCAATAAATATGCTTTTTTGAAGTTTGCAAGCAATATTTTTTTATTTTGTTTTCTTGGAAGTCACTTACCCTGTCATGTCTCAAATACTCTTTACAGTGGAGTTCATTTAGAGGTAAATTGGGAAATATCTTTTCTTGTTTTCTTTGCTTACATATAACTGAAAGGACTGCTGCAAAAATAATCTTAAGGCAGGAAAGCCACATGTATTTCTGGTACAAAGAACATTTGTGCAAATTCCAGTCATACCCCCAAATTCTGTTTTTTTAAGAATGTCATGGGAAGTGTTGTCCTCTGCTTTTGCTGGGGGATGGAAGTTGTCTTTCAGCCAGATTTGGAACTAATGTGCCAGCCACATCCTTGAAATACTTGACTGTGATGCAAGTGCAACTTGTTGGAGAAAAAAAGGCATTTTCATGAGCCTGTCTGAACATGAAACTGTCTCTTCAGTTTAGTGTGCTGGATCACATGGCTGTGTTTGAGGAGATAAACAGTAGACAGAAGAATAGGTTGGTATCTATAGGGACAAAGCGTCTGTAGGTGTTTTCAGTCAGGGTGAGAGACTTCGTAGAATTATGTTTGGAAGAAAGACTGTATTTGAATGACTGAAAATTTGGCTAATTATTTGGACTGTGGACCCAAGGAGGTTGGGGACGTTTCTCTAGAGATGGCTGTCATTAGTTGTACCACAATACAGGAAGGGGAAACAAGAAACAAACTGAACCGTGAATAGCACTTACTGCAGTTTCTGAACTCTGTAAGACTGACTTTTCATGTGACAACAGCACTGCCTTCTAGAAAACAGTGCTTCATACTGCTAAGGTAAGGTCTTATGTCCCTCTCAGCTTCTGCTCACCCAGTTCATATTTTTTTATCTTCAAAGCAAGTCTGGTCATGTAGTCTGTTCCAGATTTATTGTGCGATTGCAGTAATTATAGTAGTACTTATCAGTTCCACAGATTTAGATTAAACTGAAGTAAGTTGACTTGAAAGGACCTAACTCATTTTCTATCATCTTTTAGCCCACTTTTAACTGGACAAGTTTTAGAAAGAATTGCTACAGAATTTAATCAACTACAATTTCATGCAGTGCAAAGCAAAGGAATGCCACTTTTGGACAAAGTGAGACCAGTAAGTATCATGTGATGGCCAGTTTAACACTTGTAGGACCAAGCAAAACCAATATACTTGACAGACAAATGCCTGTTTTCACAGTTTTATTGGATTAGTTTATGAGGGAGAATGTATTTCAAGTTGTGCTGATTTGAGGCTAATTGGAATATTTTACTGAGAGAAATTAAATCCTTAGCTGTAATAAGAAAGAAAAAAACTCAACAATAACCTTTATCACTCATTCTTCTGCAGAGAAATGCAACTAGTGAAAATATAGATAAGACACTTCTCAGTTAGTTCGTGCTTCTCCTTCACTCTGGCAGTCTGTGTGGTTGCTTCTGCCTAACTAATCTGACCTAACCCTTTATTTCCCCTAACCTCAGATCTCTACAGATTTATCGCATCAGATATACGGGGGTGATTTGGTTATTTCTGAAGGGATGGAAAGAGTAGGAATCATAGAATCAGAGAATCATAAAATGGTAAGGTTGGAAGGGACCTCAAGGATCATCTAGTTCCAATGCCCTGCCATAGGCAGGGACACCTCCCACTAGTACAGCTCACTCAAGGCCTCATCCAACCTGGCCTTGAACACCTCCCTGGGCAACCTGTTCCAGTGTCTCCCCACCCAAGTTGTAAAGAGCTTCTTCCTAACATCCAGTCTAAATCTCCCCTCTTCCAGTTTAAACCCATTTCTCCTTGTCCTGTCATTGCAGACCTTGTAAATCATCCCTCCAACCTTCCTGTAGGCCCCTTTCAGACACTGGAAGGCTACTATAAGGTCTTCTTGAAACTTTCTCTTCTCCAGGCTGAAGAGCCCAAACTCTCTCAGCTTGTCCTCATAGGAGAGCTGCTCCAGCCCTCTGATCATCTTTGTGGCCCTCCTCTGGACCCGCTCCAACACTTCCATGTCCTTCCTTCCTGTGCTGAGGGCTCCAGAATTGCACACAGTACTCCAGATGGGGTCTGACAAGAGCAGAGTAAAGTGGCAGAATCACCTCCTTTGCCCTGCTGTCTGCGCTGCTCTTGATGCAGCCCAGAACTCAGTTGGTGTCTGGGCTGCATGTGCACACTGCAGGCTCATGTTGAGCTTTTCATCAACCCAGACCCCCAGGTCCTTTTTCTCAGGGCTGCTCTCCAGCCATTCACCACCCAGCCTGGATTTGTGGTTGGAATTGTGCCTACCCAGGTGCAGGACCTTCCACTTGACCTTGTTGAATTTCATGAGGTTGGCCTGGGCCCACCTCTTCAGCCTGTCCAAGTCCCTCTGGATGGATCCCTGCCCTCTAGCAAGTCGACTGTGCCACACAGCTTGGTGTCATCTGCAAACTTGCTGAGGGTGCACTCCATTCCTCTGTCCATGTCACTGGCAAAGATGTTAAACAGCACTGGTGCCAACACTGACCCCTGAGGGATACCACTTGTCACTGGTCTCCAGGTGGGCATTGTGCCGTTGATCACCACTGTCTTAACTTCTAACTGGCTGAGTCTAGTCTGGGTGATTTCATTTGTTTAGGGGGGGCAGGTAACTCCCAAACCATCACACAAGTGATGATTTTTATCAGTTGACTAGAAACATTGCTTCTAGTTTATGCTTTGTTTGCTAACTTCTTTAGGGTAAACCACTTAGAATAAAAGTAGGAAATGCAACAAACATTTTTGTCACAGTAATGTATATTGTAGTAGGCATGTTTTCTGAGAATTTTATTGGTTTTGTTAGTGTACAGACCAGATATAAATGGAATGTACATACAGAGTGACTGTCTTGAATATCTTTCAGTTTGTCTTTTCGTGAAATTTGTTAACTAACTGGCTATTCAGCTGACATGCTAATCTTTCTCATAACTGGTTTGTAATAATGGTCTACTTGTAAAAGATTAATTGATGTTTCAGTGGGTTTTGATTCTTTCATTCCCTCTCTTGGAGAGAGAGAACAAATGAAAAAGTGGTTCTTAAAGGTAGATATGAATGTGGAGATGGGGTAGTGATTTAAACTGATTAGCATGAAACTGTCATTCTTGATGACTTTCAAGCTAGTGAGGCAGTTCATATTTCCAGTTTTTCACTGTCCATTTATGCCTATCGACAATATAAACATGTTTCAGCTCAAGATTTCCATGGTACCATGTGGATTAATGGACAGTTTACAAGACTGTTCTGGTCACTAATAATCAAACATGGATAATGACAGGAGTAAGCACAAGCGACAGAGTAGTTTTCATGGTGGGAGAATCTTTATTACCTTATTGTGTGTTTTCTTAATCATGATTACCAGGGCTTCTGTCATGTAACTGTTGTTGCTAAGGGTTTTGAGCCTAGTTAGCAGTTGGGTTATTGAGTTTGCATGTTCACACCAAATTCTCTGGAATCATTTCAGGATGGATGAACACAATATAGAATGCAGAATGGCACAAAGGACATTGTACTGGTTAAATTAGTAGCTTGACTGTGGCTACATCAATGTGTATTGCTGAACTTGCTTCAAATACAAATCATAAGGGACCATCTTGGTCCAGTGTATATCTGCAGGTAGTGTAACAATGATTTGGATCTAGTGAAAGAGCAGGAGATCAGAAAAAACAGCAAAAGGAAGAGTGTATGTTGACTGAAACAGTTTGTGTTAATATTCATTCTGTGCTGACAGTTATTAAAACTCAGTGCCGAAAATTGTCAAAACTTGTGCACCTTTCAAATGAAGATGGAAAACTGAAGTATTTCTGGAACAAATTTACTTCACCAATGACAGGAAGGATTTGCTTTTGTTTTTTTGGGCTTTTTCTATTACTGTGCTTTGCTTGTTTTCCTAGCGTATAGCTGGAATAACAGCTATGTTGCAGCAGTCTCTGGAAGGGCTGCTCTTGGAAGGCCTTCAGACTTCAAATGTTGATATAATACGTCACTGTCTTCGCACTTATGCAACAATTGACAAAAC
Organism: Eubucco bourcierii; assembly: GCA_013396675.1. NCBI lineage: Eukaryota > Metazoa > Chordata > Aves > Piciformes > Ramphastidae > Eubucco > Eubucco bourcierii. The sequence continues at coordinate 163,552 of VWZE01015199.1, forward strand.
ACGAGATGCAGAGGCACTAGTTGGTCAAGTGCTTGTAAAACCTTACATAGATGAGGTAAGATAAGATTCATAAGAAAAATCATTAATTTGCAATTTTTCCTGTTAACTTCCAGCTTTCATTAGTAGCTTCAAAATTTGTATGTGGAGAGAGCAGGCAAACCTAAGTCCCAACACAGTGTCAGTTTTTGTTTGTTGTTGGTATTTGAGAAAACAGTATGGAGGAATGCTCTGTCTACTTCTCACCAACTTCAGGTTATATCCAACTGGTATTTTTTCTTACTTGCATTTTTCTTGGAGCAAGGAATCCAAAACCTAATGCAATTTATTTTGAGCCAGGGTGCATATGTGGGACTCGGAGTAGATTTGGGGGCTTATTTCTCCATGCTTGGCTCAGGAGGAGCAAAAAGTAGTTTTTAGTGCAATGTGCTTTTCTTCTCATTGTATGAAGAAACAGTTTCCGCAGTTCCCAGCTGTACCACGACCTCAGGAACAACAAGAAATCACTGTTTGCTTGGGAAGCATTTGCTGTTGTCTAATGTGAAACAATATGTCAGATGGCCAGTTTCTCAATTCATGAGAAACTGATTCTAGGAGGCTATCGGTTTACAGTTCCAGATTGAACCAATCACAGTATTGATGGAATTTTCTGAAGCTAGGGGATTTTCTGCTGATTCTCTTAGCTGTGCAATTTGTTTCATCTTGCAGCACTATTTGTGCTTACTAGTCTCTGGCCTGAACAGGTGGTAACTAGGCTACTTTTTTGTTTGTTTTTTTTTCTTTTTGTTATTGTTGATTGTAATGTCATCCCTGGGGGGGAAAATACAAGTGTGTGTGTGTGTTTTTGTGTGTGTACTTGGGGGGCATAAAAGGCAGAAAAGAGAGTAACCTGCCACAGTAGTGTAATGCTCATTGTTTATTGGTCTTTTTTCTTGTGTGTGAACACACCTGCAGTTGCCACAAAAAAATTCCAAAGACCTACAATTATGGTAATTCTAGTTTAAAACTTCAAGTAAAAATCTGAAAATTCATCTTATAAAGGTCTTTGGTAGTCTGCAATGTTTACTTCTTTTTTTTCATGTGGTGGCCATTTGTCATGGTATTTCCAGCCAAGGCAAATGAAGTTAATCTGTATGACTTTCAATAAAGAAGTTGTTCTTCTAAATCAAGACAGAAAAACCAAATTTACTTTTTTTCACTCACTAATGTGTTCAGCAGCCAAGAAGAGTCTCTCTCCCTTGCAAAAGCGTAGTATGTATGATAACATCTGAGCTGCATGTCATTGTCAGTGGGATATTTCTTTTCTACTCTTGGGAACAAAATATGTTAAATTAACCTGGTTTTAATTTGTATGCATACAGCTCTAAAAAGTAAACCCACCTCCTGGCTTTTGGATGGGAGACGAAATCAAAGTTTCCACTTACAGAGAAACTTCCTTTAGATGCTTGCTAATTTTGTAGCAACTGCTACAGTGAGGGACAGCTTGTCTTCCTGTCTTAGTTTTTGCTGTATCTGTGCTCTTCCCCTTCCTGCACAAAAGTGTTCCAAGAGATGGGAGAATACCAAGAAACAGTAGATACTGCTTTTCTCCTTGTGTTGCCCAACTACTGTCCACCTTCTCTTTATAGCAGAGTTTATCCCTTTTTCGCTGACTGAGATACTGTCTAGACAAACTACTTTAAAGCTGCACTGAAGGCTTAGCACTAGAAGTTTCTTAGCTGTTGGCTTACCTGCCTTTGGGATTGGACCCAACAATGTCTAAATTTAGAATAATTTTTTTACTTTAAGGTTTCACTAGCTTTTGCCAGTCGCCTGTATAACTTCACAGACTGCATCAGGTGACAGAGATTCACTGGGTTGGGAACCTAGGCGCAATAGCTAATATTTTAAAAGCAAAGAGCTCATTCTTGGAGCCACTCTTGCCAGCTAGTGCTGCATTAAGGGAAGTAGTAATACCAGTTGGTAAGTTATACTTGGAAACTGTTGTATAAGAGAAGTAATGCACTATCCCAGTGTTTGAGGTTATAATGTTAGGAGTTTTGAGTGAGTAGACTCTTGCATTGCAGTAGTTGTTCACTTCTCTGACATTTTGAATTCTTCCTGGTAGGTCATTGTGGAACAGTATGTTCAATCTCGTCCTAATGGGCTCCAGGCTATGTACAATAGACTTTTGGAGTTTGTTCCTCATCATTGCCGTCTCTTGCGTGAAGTAACAGGCGGAGCTATTTCAAGGTAAATATCTTTGGTTTCTTTCAGTTGCATTCAGTTTACAGCAAGCCTCACATACTTTAAAATGATTTCCATAATTAGATTCCGTGTGCAAAAATTAGTTCTGTGGCCTTTCGTGAAGATTCATAGTCAAGTTAGGTTTCTTTCTAATGTCTTTGTTTTTCAAACAAAACAGTGAACAAATTTTTGGTCCTGCAGCCCAGACCTTCAGAGGCTGAAAAGAAAATCTTGTATTTCAGTAGTACAACTGAGTACTGTTCTTAATACAATGTGTTGCATACCTTCTGTTTTTTGAGTCTTTGAAATACTACTGTACAATTCATCCAAGAAAAGAGGCATAACATAGCCATTGAAAAATTTGTGTTTAAAAATTACTGGGTGGTTAGTGCACATCAGAAGAGTGGGGAGGGTTCCAAGAGGTTTGGCTGATTTAATGTAGGTACTAGAACTACAGGTTTAAATGATTAGTCCTTCCTCTGTATTCTCCAAAAGTACTTAATTCCTTATTCAATTAAAATGCTTGGTTTGAGTTTAAGTATTTCTGGTCTACTGAATTGTATCCATTTATTCATCTGTTTGCAGACTGGTTAATACAGTAGACTGCTGTAATTAGCAAGAATTAGGAATGTAGCCCCTAGGGACTGCAGAATTACTTTTCTAATTAGTCATCCATTGCTGAGCTTTTCATGATTTCTGAGTTCCTGAGAATAGGAATTCTCAGCTGGAATGTACCAGTTTTCTAGAGTGCTCTTTCAAAATACATAACTGATAGACTCTTAGAGTTAGAAAAAAATACCTTGCATTTGATGAGACTGTGGGATCAGTTAAGAAACCTCAGAGGAAGAATAGTTCAAGGCAATCAGCACATCTACTTAAATTTAATTACATTTTGTATAATGCGCTACCCATCTTTAGTTATCCCTACATCCAGACAGAAGCTTGGTGGCAAAGGATAATCATAGAATAATTGCAATTTTATTTCAGTGAAAAAGCTGATATTGTGCCTGGGTATGACTTCCTAGTGAATTCGGTGTGGCCAGAAATAGTACGTGGTTTAGAAGAGAAATTGCCATCACTGTTTAATCCTGGAAACCCAGATGTGTTTCATGAGGTATTTGATTTTGTTTTTTTTCCATTTGTGATTCCTTCAACACACACAAGAATTTAAGACTCATGCTCTATCACAGGTTTTGTCACTGATTTATTTCTCTAGTGTACCTTTATCTTGTGTGACCACAGTTCTTAGTACTATGAATCGCTGTTATTCCACCCTAGTGATTCAGCTTGGAACTGGTGCATCTCTCTGTACAGTTCTGCTTGTTCATTGAATCACAGAATCATTTCAGTTGAAAGAGACCTTGAAGGTCATTGAGTCTAGCCAACTGCACCAGGTCAGGTTCAGGCTGGATGTTAGGAAGAAGTTCTTCACAGAAAGATTGATTTGCTGTTGGAATGGCCTGCCTGTGGAGGTGTTTGAGTCACCATCCCTGGAGGTCTTTAAAAGGAGGGTGGATGAGACACTTAGTGCCATGGTTTAGTTAATCAGAAGGTGGTAGGTTGGACTCGGATGATCTTAAAGGTCTTTTTCAACATGGTTAATTCTGTGATTATCTAACTACCAAGTCTGATGCTAAACTACTTCACTTAGCACCACATCTGTGTGCCTTTTAAATACCTCCAGGGATGGTGATAGTTCAGGGTACTTGCACAGTTTTATGGGTTTCATGGTAGTCCTTCACTAGTGTTTCTTAGCAAAAAAACCCTACTAGTTAATTTGTTTGGGTTTCACTGCAATCCAGGATTTTTGCCTTGTATGATTAGGTGATGAGGCAGTGTCAGTGCCCAATCAGTGTGATACAACAATTCTACTGGATCGGTAGTAGCCTTCCTTGTTTGCTGGGACCCTGTGTGTGATCAGAAGGCTCCTTCTCTTTTTACAGAAGTACACTACTAGTATGGATTTTGTACGGAAGTTTGAACGGCAATGCGGCTCCCAGGCCAGCGTGAAACGGTTAAGGTCTCATCCCTCTTACCACAACTTTAACAACAAATGGAATTTACCTGTATATTTTCAAATAAGGTTAGTGTGCGTTTTTTTGTTCACTCTTAGAAGCAGAGTTCAGTCACAGCAAGATGATTTGGCTTAGGGTCAGTTCTCAGTGTTTGAAGTTTCGCTTGCCAACAGATCAGAGCAAAAGTCAAACTAAGAGTTTAATCACTAAGTCAAGTAACTGGTTGATATATCTTTGAGCAATTTAGCAAAATCACAGAAATCTTATGTGTGTTGAAGCTAATTGACAATAAAGTGACAGGAACTGGGAGCAGGATTTTAGTGGTTTGCCGTGTTTTGTAAAATGGTAGTCCTAGACTCTGACATCCTGGCTTTATTGGGTTTTGCTTGCACATCTGTTCATGCAGCTGTGTGATGAACAGACAGGAGGATCTGTTACCCTGGGCAAAAAAAAGCTACCATTCCACTCCAGTCTCCAGACCACTTAACTGTACAAATATTTGTGCTGGCCGAAGGTAAAGGGCAGGAGTACTCAGTACAGTACCAGTGCTGAGTGCACAGACTAAAGCTGTCTATGGATTTGTAGGGATTATGAACCTTTTAATAGGTCTGTGAGTCTGCCCCTTCTGTTTGAGGTACAACTTTACTAATAATTGACCACTTCATCAAACTTCATTGCTCTTGCTCACGAAATTGAAATGTAGCTTCAGCATTCTTCCTGTTCAGAAATGTTCTTTGCTATTATGTATTTTGAGTGCTGATTAAAAAAAAAAAAAAATTCTAAAAAATTCATTTTTTGTTAACCCAAGATTATCATAAATCTAAACAGGTCACTGTTTCACTAACTGGTAGGATAAGAGCAGCTGTTTATTTTTTCACAGTACCTGATATTTTCAGAAGTGCCTGTCAGTTCTTTAGTGCAAAGCTGTGAAAATGCAACATATTCATTATATATGATGCAACATATGAATACGTAATGCAACATATTCATTATACATATCAAGAAAACTTTTTTCTTTTTGGTGTGGGTTAATTGTATCCTTAAGTCATACTGCATTTTTTGTTGAAGTAAATATTTACTTGCACTATGGCATTTATAGTTAAAATTGCTGGAGTTTTTTCTTTTTCAGTTACAGAAAGTATCCAGAACATTCAGTCTTCACTAAAACCTTTAAAACGATCCTCTGACGAACAGATGCATTTACAGGCATTTCTTCTGTAGCAGACCTGTTATGAATAGCTTCTGTAACTCTTTTCCTTGCCATTCCTTCAGTTATCTCAGTACAACTGATTGTGGAGCTGTCCTGAACCCCATGTTGGGGAAATTTTTTTCCTGTGTAAGAAACATTCATCAAAAATTGTCATTGTTAAAAATTTGATTGCATTCGTTAATCCTTCTCACCATGAGACTTTTAAGACACTGCTCTGATGGTGAAAGGTGTTTATAGGCAGGAATGAGGTTTTGAAACCATTTAGCAAATATTTCTAAAATACATTTAGTTACTACAGGTGTCTAGTCCAAGCACAGTTTGAACCAGGTGGGCCCTTATTCTGATGTGGAAATGATAGTTAAGAGACTTTGCAAAGCTGTAGGACTCCTCTTAATGAGTAAGTTGAATAGAAAGAGAGTTAATAAAATGTACATAAAAGCAAGGAAGAGGAATCTGATAGAAGTAGAACTTCCTGTAGGGGAACTCTACAGGGGGAGCTCAAAATGATAGTTTTCCTTTGTGCATTTAAAGGGAAAACCTGGTAAAGAAAGTTTTCCTGCAGCCCTTTTATGGACAATTCTTAGATGAGAGAAATGCTATGTTCGTTATTCAAAAAGTTTTAAATATGGAAAAATATCAGAGCTTTTAATATTAACTTTGCTGTTATACCTAAAAAACTGAGGAGATGGGATTTTCAAAAAAAGTTTAAGGTTAATTTTTTTTTTTTTAAAGGGTCAAGGTATCCTGTGAGGAACTATTGATTTTTATCATGTACAGAATTGTTTGCAGAACCTTATGCTGCTGTTCATTAACAAACACCTAGAAAGCTGAAGCCTCCAGTGTCACATGACACATCTAAAGGTCAGCTAAACAAGTATGAGGCAATGTATTTACTTTTAGTTTAGAAACAGTAACAAAAAATTTCTTTCCTCAGTAAAGGTGATGACTTGAGACTTTGTGAGTTACCAGTTTGATAATGTTTGCAACCATGACTTTAGTTGTTTTTCCAAAGCTTGTTACCTGCCTCTGGAGTGTCCAAGGCTCTCTTTCAAGTATTTGAATGTTTGCATGGTTTATATCCCAGTTTGTTGGACAGAAATAATGCCACATTTAAAATCGGAATATGTGCATAGATAGTGTATTGAAATAAACATCGAGAAAATGTTTAGGCATCAGTTTAAGTGTTTGCTGAATTGTAATTTTCAAAGCTTTTCTATCTCTCAGATTCAGAGAAATAGCAGGGGGCTTAGAAGAATCACTTTCAGATACACTAGAAGAAGCACCAGGTAAATGTTTATTGCAAAAAACAATTTCTCAATATTGAAGGAAATGGTGGTTTAAGTAACTGTGATTACTGTCTATTTAGAGTACTTAGTAACATGCATCCCAGAGATTCTCATGAGCTTTCTGTTGTCTGATGTACTGATTAAACAGTCTAATACGTTATAGAGAATGTATTACTTTATATGAGAGTGTTGTTTAGTGTCACTGTACTTAATAAAAACAACTCTTTTGGTAACAACCATTAACGTATTTGTGATACCGTCCCTTCAGTGCAAGAAGGAATTAAATGGACATTTGGCATGGTCTAAGTGACAGTGAAAAGGTTATGCTATGATATTAGGGCATATTTTTCTTAGTCATTGTAGGGGTATGCAAATGTGAAGATGGCTACCTGTTGACAACATTAAGGCTTGCTGTGGTTTATAGTGTTGGTGTCTGCCCGAGAAGTATACACTGATTTATGAGCAGATGGGGAGGTACGCATAGGAAGGATTAGAGTAGAGGGGAAGATCTGTTGTGTTCGTTAGATATATATTGTAATCAGAAAAACTTACTTCAGTTAACAAAAATATTTATGAAGAAGTCCCTAAGAGCTACATAAGGGAATGTATCTGGAGTACTGTGTGCAGTTCTGGAACCCTCAGCACAGGAAGGACATGGAGGTTTTGGAGTGGGTCCAGACAAGGGCCATGAAGATGATCAGAGGGCTGGAGCAGCTCTCCTATGAGGACAGGCTGAGAGAGTTGGGGCTCTTCAGCCTGGAGAAGAGAAGGCTTTGAGGAGACCTCCTGATAGTAACCTTCCAGTATCTGAAGGGGGCCTACAGGAAGGCTGGGGAGGGACTATTTACAAAGTCTTGCAATGACAGGGCAAGGGACAGTGGGTTCTTTACAGTGAGGATCGTGAGGCACTGGAACAGGTTGCCCATGGACGTTGTGACTGCTCCCTCCCTGGAGGTGTTCAAGGCCAGGTTGGACAAGGCCTTGAGTGAGCTGTACTAGTGGGAGGTGTCCCTGCCTATGTCAGGGGGTTGGAACTAGATGGTCCTTGAGGTCCCTTCCAACCTTACCATTCTATGATTCCATGTATGTGTGTTTACTAACAAGCTTTCTGAAGGTAGCAAGAGAATAAAATCCTAATGTAGACAAACCACATATATCCTACCACTTCCAGGCATTTGTCTTGAACTTGCAGACAAGTGCTTTACCTTTATCTTGTGTGCTGTAAGTATATAATGCATGAACTGCCTTAAATAGTGTGTTGGTTTTTTTTTTTTTTTTTTTAAATCTGATTATTCCTACTGTGCTTTAAATACCATATGTCTGAGATATAACTTACAGGAGCAGTAGTTCTGCTATGGCTGACCAGCATGTCCAATATAACTTCTTCAGAAGACAGACAAAAACTATCCTGAAAAAATTATTTCCAGAAGTGAATTATTTAGCCAAGGTGTTCCTGCCTTTGCTGCAGGCTAATTCTCATTTGTTGCTTTTGCACAGCTACAGCAAAACTTAATGAAATTTAAAATCTAAAGCAGGGAGAAGCTAATATTTTAAGAGGTTGTTTTCAGACAATGCTTAAAGACAGCAATAAGGATATGTTATGGTTGTGTCTCACTGAAAGATTTTTGGTGTTTGGTTTACTTTGCAGCTTTTTACCTTATTATAAACCTCAGGTAATGCTATTATGCTGATGTTTTAAAATGTGCTTAGGAACATGAGCTCTTTTGTCTGGTTGCTTCTAGCTGGCAGCGCATACTGTCTTTTGGCCACTCATATGGTCTGGATGAGCCTTCTGAAGTGCTGGTCAGATCAGATGTTTTTACCACTTTTAGCACATCGTCTGTGGAAGCTCAGTCTGCAGATTTTGGCACGTTACTCTGTGTTCATTGGTGAGGTAAGAGAACACCAGCTAATGATTTTGGTGATTGGGTATCTCCATCATTACAAGACTTTTTGGAACAAGTATGTGACCTCCTTTTAAGCACTTTTTTTTCTCAGTGATGAGTGAATCATATGCCTGACATCAGAGAGCTTGAGGAGGTGTGAAAGTTTGTTTGACAAGAGTGAGTGGTTATAGTTTTTGTACTCCAGCACATGAAGGTGAGCTGCGTTTCTGTGAAGCAAATAATGATCACATTTTTTTGGCACGTTCCTCCAGCGCAGTAATTAATTTGAATGGCTCACAGGTGAAAATTGCTGTAGAACTGGGCTGTCCTCTGCTACAGGAATTTGATCCAAACCATCCAATTCCTTAGGAAAAAAAAAACCCAAACCTTTTGAAAATACCTTTTCTAGTGCAATTTAGGAATACTTGATATCCCTTGTAAATGTGACACTGTAATGCTGAGAACTTGCAAATCCTTTATACACTGTCCAACTTTAACTGCCTTTCAGGTCTCTGTAAGGCCCATTGCCAGTGAGAGTACAAAAGAAAGCAAAAAATCCGTGCCAGTTGCTAGAAAGGAATCTTCTTTAAACCTCAACCCTAATGAGGACCAAGGGAATGAGTCTTCTCCAGAAAGTCAGACATTGCCTTCTATATCTAGTGCTCAGTTGGTCTCTGTTGCTGCAGATTTGGACAAACTCCAAGATCAGGTTTGTACTGGTGACTTTGCTTAGAAAAGGATCTTTACTGATCTTTGTGACGTTATTGTTTGGCATATTGTTAAGGACATTAAAAAACATCTGTTATTTTAAACTTAAATGCTGAAACTGGAGTAGTCTGATACAGAAAAGATCACCTGTAATAAGTAGTTTACTCTGCATATTTTGAATGGCAAATTACAGAGAAACCATTTCAGGTACTTCTCAGGTACTTTTCATATCAGTAGCTGCTAGCCTTAACTTCTAAAATAATAGATTTCTATTTGTTTTCAGTGCAAAGCATCACTATGCCAAAGTCTTACCTTTGCTAATAAAATCTTTATTGCAACTTGGAGTGTGGTGCAGTATTTAACTTTAATATTGTGTTCTTTTTTTAAGTGTTTACTGATTTAGTCTTTGAGGTTGAAAATGTTTTTATCATCATGATTATGCTTTACTAATAATACAGATTCTTGAAAAGCGATGTGTGGTATTTCTTCCAGTAGTGATAACTTCTGTGTTTGTTTGCTCAATAAGACTGAAATTCCCTAGTTTTGTGAAAGTGCAAGTTGCATGTGGGTTGATAGTATTTTGTTAATTCCAAATTATTTCCTCTAAGGACAATAGTAAGATAGGGAAGTTAGTGTGTGGACCTTCATTCTCATGAATATTGCATTCTCATACTGGTTTCTTTTAAATCCAATATAAATACAGAAAAGTTTGAAGGTGTCTTTTAATGGACTGGAAAATTAAAGAATGTAGGAAAAGTAATTAAAATAGGTTCATAGTATGGTTGTATCTCTTTTGGATTTTTTTTGGGATTTTTTGTTTTGTTTTTTCCCCCCAGATTCCTGGTATCTTAGAAATGATTAAACCGAAACTTGAAATGATTGGCTTCAAGAATGTATCTTCTATTGCAGGTAAAGCTGGTGGATGAATTCAGTCTCTCTCTTTCTCCCAAACCCTCTGTGCCAACTTAACAAAATTAGCTGTTACACAGACTTTCATTAATTACAGTGAAAAAGTTTTTCTCTCTCTGGCCTGATGTATCATCTAAGAAGAAGAGTTGTCAAGTTTCCTCCTTAAATACCATAAATTCAGAGGGTGGAAGCAATTAAATACTCGAGCCTCTTTTTTCCTGTTGTTGGTTGAGTTGGGTGTGGGTTTTTTTGTTGATCGGTTGGTTTTGTTGGGGGGTTTCTTTGGTTTTGTTTTAATCTGGTTCATTCTTCATGTGAACCATGAAGTCTGATTTTTAATTTAAAGGCAAACCTGTAGTAGGGTGAGTGAACCAGTCCCTATCTTTTTGATATTACCAAAGTTCTGCACTGTAAATTCCACTTAAATCTTCTAAATCAGGATTATTGGTAGATGTCCAAGAGAGGGAGGAGTTTTTGCACTCAGTAGCTGGCCTTTTGTCAGTCAAAACTGTAAATTGAGCATGTTCCTGTTGGTCTATAGGGAATTTAGGTAATGTGAGAGAGACTTCTACAACAGCACTTTTCTTGATGGGTCAGAGCCTTTCGATTCAAGCACCTTACTATATTGGTGATACTGATCAAACTGTGATCATGGAGAGTGTTGCCTTACCCCTTACTTCTTTCCTTCCCTCCATCTAATTATCTAGCTGAGGAATGGTTGACATTACTGGTGATATTTTATAAATGGCTATGCATGTTTATTCAATATGCTTCCTGTATTTGACACAGCAGCCATTTAGACAGTGAAATTGGGGTGATGAGGGGATTCACATAATTTATGTTGTGATTGGACAGTGTAGCTCAGTTTAAAATTTAGCATTTTTACTTCAATAGGAGCCTTGGAAGACTCGAAGACTTCTTTATCAGCCTGTGTGCCTACCTTGAATAAGAGGATTATCCAGGATCTCAGTGAGTCCTCCTTCACTTACTTGAAGAGTGCACTGGAAGTTCCAAGACTATATAGGAGAACCAATAAGGTCAGTGCTGGTTGCAGATGGCAAAGTGAATCTTAGGTAGGCCTGTACTAAGAATGTTAGCCAGTCAGTGTATTTATGAGATCCTGAGGCTTATTCATATCTACTTGACAGTCAAAAAACCTAATAAATACCTTGAGATAACTTCATGATTTACTGCTTACCCCATTGCTAAAGGGGAAAAAAAATGGTATTTTCAATTTTAGGTAAGATAACAATAATGACAGTACAGACTTGAGATAGAAGGAAGGGCAAGGAATACGTTGCTGATATACAAAAGAAAAAGGGATAGTAAGTGTGTTTCTCACATGTCATAGTGCATAATTTAAGATGCAATGCTGCTGAGTGGCAGGCTTCTTTTGAGAGGATGACTCTTATGCCTGCTATGTCAAAAGCTTCTTCCCAATGAACTAGCTCCTTGGATTTGATTGAAGAAGTATCTTGCACCAAAAGAACAAGATGAGAATGGCAAAAAAGAGTATTTTCTGGAAAAAAACTAATAAAAAGTAATGCTGAAATGTGGGCCAAAACCAGTGCCTACTCTTGACTTGTTCCGTTACTGTGACTTGGTTTTGCCAGTCTGTCTGCACAGTTGTGTTCATAGTTCACTTGGTATCATTCAGGCAACAGAGAAAAGTTTGAATAATGGAAACCACAGATGACTGCGTCCTTGCCTAATTTAAAAACAGAAGGCAGGCTGAAATGGGCAAGACCACAGCTTCTTCCCATTCACTCCTTTCCCACTGCTTTCTTTTTCACTTGTTTTTTAGTAATTTTGGTTGGGGTTGGGGAAGAAGTTGCCTTAGTGCACCAAAATCAAAACTTGGCTGTCATGAAGAAACTGCACAGCCACCAGCAATGCTGTAGTTTTTAAATGGCTAAATAGAAAAACTAAGAGCTGTTAAGTCTGCTTTGAATGTCACTAAATTTTCTTTGCATGCTAAACATTTAGTGTCATCTGGAAGAGTCATTTAGGGTTAGGTGTTGCTTTAGCTCACTATCTTAAAGACATTTCTTAATCAGAATTTTTTTACTTCAGAAGAAGCAGCAGCCTCAAGGCTAATAAATTCATCTATGTAGTGACTAGATTTTCTATAAGTAAAAATATTCTGCTAAAGACAGAACAGAGTAGAACAAAATGTGAGATGTGGAGCTGCTGGAGGAGGTCCAGAGGTGAGCAACAAAGCTGGTGAAGGGCCTAGGGAATAAATCTTACGAGAAGCAACTGAGGGAGTTGGGTATGGTTAGTTTGGCGAAGAGGAGGATGAGGGGAGACCTCCTCATCTGCAACTACCTGAAGGGATGTTGTGGAGAGGCTGGTGGTGGTCTCTTCTCACAGGTAATTGGGAGACAGAACGAGGGGGAATGGCCTCAAGCTGAAACTGGGTAGGTTTAGATTGGACATTAGGAAAAAGTTTTTCTTGGAGACAGTGGTCAGGCACTGGAATGAGCTGGCCAGGGAGGTGGTTCAGTCATCAACCCTGGATGTGTTTAGGAATTGTTTGGATGTGGTGCTTTGGGATATGGTTTGAGGTGAATGTTGTAAAGTAGAGTTATAGGTTGGACTTGGTGATCCTGAAGGTCTTTTCCAACCCGGATGTTTCTGTGATTCTGTGAAAATGGCTAAGTTCAGGGACGGTAACAAATCCAAAACCCCTACACTGCTTAGCTCAGTTAGCTGAAAGCAGACTCTACATAGCAATTTAGTGGATTACCATCATCTCTCAGTTTCCATGGGATATTTGCTATCCCAAGAGCATTCTTCTGAAAAATACGTTGAGGATGCAGGATGGTGTCATTGTGGAATGGAGGTTTGAGTTGGAAGGGACCTTAAGGATTATCTAGTTCCAACTCCCCTGCCATGGACAGGAACACCTTCCACTAGACCAGGCAGGCCAAGGCTACATCCAGCCTGACCTTGAACACTTCCAGGGGGTATCTACAACTTCCCATAATCACAGAAGGAACAATGTCTTCAATTTAGTGAAGTGTGATACAAACCAGTAGATATTTTAACAAAGATGTAATAATTTGCTGTGGGCACCGAGTCTGCTCAGCTTTCTCCAAACTAACCACGAGCAGAAAGTGCCTTCAGGGTCATGCTCTGGTTATATGGGAATGTCTGGCTGGCACATGCATCTTGGGTCATTTTGAACCTTGTTCTATATTCTATCACATAATGTAACACTACTGATTGATTTTGTGGTGGTATCTTTCCTATGCAGGATTATCTCTTAATTGATTGGACTTGGATGGGTTATGTATTTCTTTGCATAGGCGCAGGCTTAGCGTTTTATGCACATGCTAGAATTCAGTGTTGATACTTTCTGTAAGTAAATTACTTGTTCTTTTTCTCCCTCACCTTGTTTCTCTGTCATCTACCAGGAGGTTCCAACCAAAGCTTCACCTTATGTAGACAGTGCTCTTAAGCCCTTCTACCAACTGCAGAATGAATATAAAGATAGACTGAAGCAATCTATGATTCATCAGTGGTTGGAAGGTGCCCTCTCTGAAAGCACGCAAAAGTAAGAGAACCATACAGTACATTTCTCTGCCTTAATTAAAAACAAGATTCTCCATTGACTGGGCACAGGGAAAAAGCAAACCACTAAGTATTAAGGCAATGGTAAAGAAAACAACAACATACCCCTCTTTCAGAAGGGTTTTATTTCTTCGTATTTACTCTAATGATGTGCATCCAGCAGGGTGCGGAATCCAGAGAATTTTCTGTTGTCTCCTGTTTTCATGATTTGTTGTTACTACTTTTTTATCAGTTTGGTTTTTAAATGTCTTGTCTTCACTTAACTATAGAAGATATAAAGAAACTGAATTCCTTAAATGGAGGAATATTGTAGTGTCTTCCTTGAGAATACAGATGCAAGTAATTAAGTATTGTCACAGTAGGAAATTAAATTACTGGCAAGCAAATTAGAAAGCCAGAAAAGCTTAAACTGATGAAAAGATAACTGAAGACTAAACTTGCTTAAATGACAGAAGAACTCTGAAGTACAATAGAAGCAGAAAATCTTTACAAGTGAGTGAGACTTTGCTTTAGTGGTATGGTACCTTGAAATCATTTCCATAGCACTGGCAAACACTTTTTTTCTTTAGCCATTCCTATCCTAATTTTTCCTTTAAAAACTTGCCTCCCTGTTTAAGAGTACAGATCAGGGAGTGTCTTTCAACTTTCTTAATTGTTACAGCAGTAGTTTGATCACTGTCATGGAGAGCCTTTTTGAAAATTACAGATTTGGGCAAATTAGAGAATGTAACTCAATCTGGTCACTTCTCTCGGGCTCCTCTCATTTGCAATTGTTGGTCAATTTGCTGTCCTGGGCATCTGTTAGTTAATTTATATGACATTATGCCCTTCCAATTTAAGCAGGGGATTTTGATCCATAAGGCTTTTTAAACTGTTGTTAAAAAACAGATTGTTGATCTGTTTACCTTATTTGAGTCTATACTTTCTTGAAATGTGGATCCCAGTATGTTCATCCATCTATACCATTTCCAACTTGGCTTTAGTATTTGTCTGTCTTTTTCTAACAGCTTCCTGAGAGTCCTGTTTAGATCGGTTTCTCTATTTTAGAAGTAGTAATTTCTGCCTGATGTGTGTTTGCACATTATATGTATACATACACACCTAAAACTTGTCTAAAACTATGTGTTTTTTGGTTTGTCAGACTGTCGTTCTTGTCCTCTTTGTAAAAGGAATTTTACTTAGTGCTGTAAATAGAGACTGATTCATGCTGTTTGAAATTGAACAGTGGTATTTCTTTGTCTCTCTAATGAGTGCAAACATCTGCAGCGGGTCAGAAATGTTGTAATGAAAGGAGGCTTCAATACTGAATAGTAATCTTCAACTTGGCCTCTAGAACTAGTGATGGAAATACTGAATAACAGATAATGATGGAAACATTAGTAGCTTCTTCCTTGCAAGTAGAAATATTCCTGACAGCGTTGTTCAGCATTTTTCTCTTGGCTGGTGGAGTGCTGATGTCTATGAAGTAGGCTTTTCTGTAAAATGTAGTTTTATTTCTTTCTCATAAATGTCCCTTAATTTAGGTATTATGAAACTGTATCTGATGTGCTAAGTTCTGTTAAGAAAATGGAAGAGAGCCTAAAGAGGCTAAAGCAAGCCAGAAGAACTGCAGCCTCAAATCCTGTTGGTACAAATGGGGGCATGAGTGATGATAACAAAATCCGACTGCAGCTGGCTCTAGACGTTGAGTATTTTGGAGAACAAGTAAGTTATGAGAAACAAGTTTGTTTACTATTACTGCTTTTGGAACTGAGTAAGATAGAGGAGGAGGACAGGGAAACTTGACTTTTTTTGGTCCTGAAAGCTTGTTCCGTCCAGTTTCAAATTCTAGGATTTTTGTCTTTTTTTTTTTACATCTGTATAACGGAGTTGACTTAAGACCTTGGTGACTGTCAATACCATTTGAGCAATGCGTGCTTGCCCGTCCTTTCTTACACAAATGCAAAGCTTGTCTTTCTTAACTGGTTAAAATTCAAGTACTGCATAGTGCATAGAAGCACAAACACCGAGTTTTGTGTGGACAGATCAGAGGGAAGAGGGAAGGAACCTCCCTTATTTCTGGTGGAAACATCTTTACAGCTGTGCTTTTGTTTGCCTTCTTTGGTTATTTCCAGCCTTGGCTTACTGTATAGTCAAGTCTCAAGAGCTTTGAAGATCTAAGCCTTGTTTGTGCTGCCTAAGTTCCTTTCAATGCAATATACGCAACCTTAAATTAAAAGAAAAGAATAAATTCCAGAAAATGTGTACAGTATCTACATCAAATTGGATAAGCATACTCTTTTCTATGTATCATGTATGTTCAGCATACTGAACATTGTACGTAGTAATAAACAAACTTTCAAGTGCAAGCCCCTATCATTAGTTGCTAAACAGTTATCCTCAGTCTTGTTTATGAGCAGATGCTGTTAATGCATTATAATGGGTAGCTAAAGTCTGCCTGTGTGTGAGGAGATGCTTTTCTTGTATCTGAGACTTATCAGAAAGAAAGATTTGGGTGGAAATCTTACTAACACCAGTTACTTGTCAGGTTTTGGCTGGGATTGGCTTTTGGTTCTTTTATTCCTGTCACATGCACTAAGATTGTTGCAATGTGAATTTAAGATGAAGTAGGATGGATCCATACATAATCATTTAAGAGCTGTTTTGGTACATGTGAACATTACACACTTGCTCCAGCAGCAAACACCTTTTCTGAGTCATTTCATTCCAGTTTTATTTAGATCCATGTTTTTCTTTTTCAGTTCACTTTAGTTTTCTCATAGCTGTATTTTCCTAATTGTGAGAGCTAATAGATTTCCTGTGTAAGAAAAGGCTTGTAGCAACTTCTCTGTTTGTAGAGCTGTTTCCGTCACTTTAGAAGTTTGAGGCCAGAACCACAGGCTCTGGCAGTCTAGTGAAATGATTTCGTCATCATACTGTTGGCTGTTTGTGGAGGTATCCATACTTATCTGTGAAGTTTTACCCAGAAACCTCATTTGAGGTTTGAAATCAGTGCATTAAAAACAAACTTACAGCCAAGCTTCTTTTTTACTGTTTCACTGGAAAACTTCCAATTGGCTTTAATTACAAATTACCCAGAAGACTGTTAAACATTTCTTTGCAAGACACTGCATTAACTGGAGAGACTTAACAAAATTGGATACAAATTCTTTTTTGACAGTGTGCTGTATACGTAGTTGTGCTTTTTTGCCTCACATTGATGCAGGGCAGAACCTGCACTTTGCTAAATGTTTAAAGAGAATGTTTAGTGAGCTTTTGATGTTTTAAAACACCCTAATGCTTCTTCTATGTCTTTTTAGATACAAAAGATGGGACTGGA
Organism: Eubucco bourcierii; assembly: GCA_013396675.1. NCBI lineage: Eukaryota > Metazoa > Chordata > Aves > Piciformes > Ramphastidae > Eubucco > Eubucco bourcierii. Next base: position 180,684 of record VWZE01015199.1, read on the forward strand.
AACAAGCAGCATAAAAAGCTTTTCAGCCCTTACAGAGTTGGTTCTAACTGCCAAGGATCAGGCTACAGCAGAACAATCCTAGGTATTTTCAAAGGCGTGTGTTTGAAGATAAACAATGTTCCTAAAAGAAAGAGAGAGAATTTAACTCTTCTTTGTTTTACCAAATAAGTAGCAACAAAGTGCTTCCTAATATATCTTAAGCAACAAATCGATGCATCTTCTGTCAAGATAGGCTTATTTCACTAGAAGTCTGAGAATTTGCCATTGTTTTCCTTTATATGGAAAGCAATCAAAAGTTCTAAACTTTCTACTGTAGAATAAAAGTGTCCTTTTATTTTTGTTGTACATCTTAAAATGTAGAAGAATGAACTTATATGATGAAAATAATATGTAATAAATGGTCTTCCTACCTTTTGATGTTCTGTATGTTTTTCAATCAAATGTATTCTTTGACTGTCAAAAGCTTCCAAAGGGACCTTGTTCCAGCTCCTCTGGAATAAAGAAAGTGCTCACAGGAATAGGAGTCTGTTTCTTGTTAGTGCTTTGCACTTACTTGCTTTCCCTTGTCATGGGCTTTGCTCTTGTCTTGGTTTTTAATATTTTCATTTTACTGGTTTGTGTTCTTTTGTGGGCTGTGTTGGGGTAAAATGCTGCATAAAATAAACTCTTGAAGTACTTAAAACACAGTCTAGGGACAGAAGGAGGTGAATTTGAGGTTTTAAAATGAGAAGTGGGAGAAGTTGCTTTTGTGGGTTGGTTGTATTTTGTTTATACCCTGTGAAAATTTAACACTGAAATTCTAGTTAAGGTTTGTTAGTTAAAAATACTCATTTCTTCCCAAAGTATTTAGAGAACTTGAGTTTTAATGGGAGAGCAGAAGGTGATGCCGATCTTCCAGAACACATGGCTGTCAAGTGGCATTGAAGTCACAGTGAACAAGCCTTCCACAGGGTTAAGGCTTTTTATTCCTCACTTGTTGGAGAACTGGCCAACTTCTAATTGAAAAGGTAGAATTGTGTGATCACTACTTTTCAAGCAATTGGGAGAGGTAATTATTAGGACTTTCTTTAAATGATTTTATAAAGAGAGACAGTAGGGAAAGTGCTGTTCTTGATTCTTTTTTGATTCAATCTGAGTCATAGAGAGCAGGACTTGACTCTTCTAATTTGCTTAGCATCTTTCTGTTCATGGCAATGTATACAATTGAGAAAGCTGAAGAACAAAACAGCACATGAGCCAACCTGCTAGATGCTGTATCTGTCTTTTTCAGTGACATGGAGATCCTGACCCAGCCAAGGGCTTAGGACGCTGCTGAGTGAATGTAGCTCTTCCTGCTTGCAAACAAAGTTTGCATTATGCTTTTCTAGTCTCCTAATTGATGAAGCTAGAAAGCTTGGTCTCCCTGCATCTCTTCATTTGCATGCAGTAGGAGTCAGCAGTAGAGACATCTTGCTACCACTAGCTATGACTGTTTTCAGTTGTTTTCTTGCTATGAAATGAATGCATAAGTCGCCTTCCGAGACTGGTACTGTACTGTTGGAAATACATTGTGCAACTATTGATTTTTGGAAGGTAATTTCTAGAGCAGCTGCAGAAGTAGGAGATTTTGAGAACTGTGCATACTGGTGACTGAAAGTAGAGCTGTTTTGTATCCTCCAGTATCTATGAAAATGATGCAGCCTGTGTATCAGACCAAAAGGGTTACTTGCCCTTCTGGTGCTTACAATTTCCCACATCTTCCTGTAATAACTCCGCTTCCTACTTAATCATCAGCTTACTAAGTATATAGACAGTTCTTTCTGTTGAGAACCAGCTCTAAATTTGGGGCAGGCAATAACTTTGGATAGCAAGTCAGAATTACTGAATGATCCTATGATTGCTGTAAACATCACTGCTTTTATGTCAGTTCCCCATCTTTTATTTTTATTCCCTTGAACACCATTTAGTTTTCAGTGTTTAAAAAAAAAAAAAAAAAGTGATCCCCCTGTTGAAAGAAGAACTGTAAAACTGGCTTTGTCTTTGGTAAAGTGAATTTCAGCTTTTTTTCAAATTCTGTATCAACCAGAAGGAGAGGATCTACTGTTGAAGTAGAGATGTTCTGCTACAGATTCTCTTTTCTTCTAGTCCTCAGATCATTTTATTTATTGTAAGTTCACTTAATGACAGTAGTTCAGATTTTGTACCTTTGCCTTCTTCCCTTCTAGTACTTCTAGAAAATTTACTATGCCTTTCTAAGTCTGGAAGGAATTGAGGTGGGAGAGGTTTTGAATGATTCTCTCATTGAGGAGGGAAATGGTGTTGGCATGTATTTCTCTAAAATTCTCAAATCCCCAAGGAGACCAGACTGCTTTAGCCACATCATGAAACAATAACTAGCAATATGTGTATTTAGCTGCACCACTTAATCTTGAGGAATATTTACCCACACACAGTACCCTTGCAGGTAAACTGAGGAAGTGTGGTCTGGATGATAGAGCAGTGAGATGGATGTAAACTGGTTGAACGAGAGAAATCAGAGTTATGGTCAATGGGACAGAGTGTAGTTGGAGACCTGTAGCTAGTGAAGTCCCTCAGGAGTCAGTACTGGGACCAGTACTACTCAAATTTATTCATTTACAACCTGGATGAGGGCACAGCACTGTCAGCAGGTTTGCTGAGGACACAAAACTGGGTGGAGTGGCTGACACACTGGAGGGTTGTGCTGCCTTTCAGTGAGACCTGGACAGACTGGAGTTAGTCAAGGAGAAATTGAATGAAATTCAACAAGGACAAGTGTAAAGTCTTGCACCTGGGAAAGAACAACCCCATGGATCAGTATAGGTTGGGGATTGACCTTTTGGAGGGCAGTGAAGGGGAGAGAGACCTAGTGGATGGAAGGATGACCATGAGCCAGCAATGTGCTCTTGTGGCCAAGAAGGCCATTCTGGGGTGTATTAGAAGGGCAGTGGTTAGTAGGTCGAGAGAGGTTCTTCTCCCCCTCTACACTGCCCTGCTGAGCCTGCATCTGGAATGTTGTGTCCAGTTCTGGGCCACTCAGTTCAATGATAGGGAACTACTTGAGAGAGTTCAGTGCAGAGCCACAAAAATGATTAAGGGAATGGAACATCTTCCTTATGAAGAGAAACTGAGGGAGCTGGGATTCTAGCTTGGAAAAGAGGAGACTGAGGGGTGACCTCATTAATGTTTACAAATATGTAAATGGTGAGTGCCAAGAGGATGGAATCAGGCTCTGCTCGGTGACATCCAATGACAGGACAAGGGGCAATGAGTGGAAGCTGAGGCATAGGAAGTTCCATGGAAATATGAGGAAGAGGTTTTTTTCACAGTTAGGGTGATAGAACACTGGAACAAGCTACCCAGGGGGGTTGTAGTGTCTCATTCTTTGGAGGTCTTCAAAACCCAGCTAGATGTGTTCCTGTGTGATGTACTCTAGGTGATCCTGCTCTCGCAGGGGAGTTGAATTAGATGATTTTTTTAAGGTCCCTTCTAACCCCTAACATTCCAGGGTTCTGTCATCAGCATAATTGTCAGCTGTGTTCTGGTACAAAGTGTGTTGCTTTGATGAAACTTAGAAAACCTTTCCTTGTCTTTGTTTTCTTTCTCCAAATGTTCTGTCTGTTAGAGAATGGTTTTAGGTACTTCATTCACTGGACTAAGATATAGACTGCAGAGGAGAGCTCTGTGTGAGAAGGATGCTTAGGATGCTTGGAATGCAAATCATTGTACATCTGGCAGAGAAATTTCTTGGAACTGAAGGAGACTACTGGAGAAGTGTGAAAAGTATGAAGTGCCATAAAAAATTTTAGATGTAAAATTGATATCAGGAAATAGATCTCAAGACAGAGTACCTTGGGGAAGTGAGAGATTTAGCTGGGGTGGTTTTTGGGGTCAGTTTTTTGGTTGGTTGGATTTTTCTACCATTTGAATGTCTAGGAGAATGAATAAATTTGCAAGTAGCTTACCATTCTGTAGTGCTTGCTCCAGCAGCCCTCTCTTACCAGTCCTTCCTCTGACTGATATACTCGTTGTTCCTTGTCTCTGCCCTTTCATCCTTCACAGAATCATAGAATTGTTTTGGTTGAAAAAGACCTTTAAGATCATCAAGACCAACCATTATCAAACTCTGCCAAGTCTGGTGCTAAACCATGTCCCTTAGCACCACATCTCTGCGTCTTTTAAACACCTCCAGGGATGGTGACTCTACCACCTCCATGGGGGGCTGCCCATTCCAGTGTTTGAGAATCCTCTCAGTGAAAAAGAACTCCCTTCAGTGAAAAGAAATATGCAACCTAAACCTCTCCTGGTGCAACTTGAGGTCATTTCATCATCCTTGTTATTAGGGAGACTGACACCCAGCTTGCTACAACCTCCTTTCAGGTAGGTGTAGAGACTGATTAAGGTCTCTCTTCCAACCTTCTTTTCTCTGAACTAAACAACTGATATTTCCTCAGCTGCTCCTCATGAGACCTCTTCTCCCTGCTCTTCACCAGCTTTATGGCCCTTCTCTGGATTGTTCAGTGGAGAGGTGCTCTCCACCAAAAACAATCTTTCCTGAAAAGTGTTTGGTTTTGTGGGTGGTGTGTTTTGGTTGGTTGGTTTTGTTTGGTTTGTTGGGTTTTGTTTTTTATTTCTCTGCCTGCAGCCACCGAACAGGGTGTAGAGTCCTTCAACAATGTGCAACCCCAACCTGGGAATAATGACATTTTGCCCTAGACCCTGCCGCATGACCAGGGACTCCCTTTTGGTCCTCCATGTTCACCATAGAAATGGAATATTTTGTGGTCTGAAGTTTTGTTTGTGGCTGATGCTACCATCTGACTTTAATGAGTAAATGACTTAACTGTTAAATTAGTGTGAACACTTGGAAGCTATCTCTGTCATGCTTCTAGCTATATCATTGGCTGTTGCATGATAATTTGCTTGCAGTATACTGTCTGAAAAAGACCCTAAACAAATCTGTCTTAAAGCAAATTTCAGAAGCCAGAAACAGGGACGTAGGTATGGGCAAAAGCCCAACTGAACTGTGGCAAAGCAGTTGGGAAGGGATTTTATTTAAATGCTTCCATCTCTGCATGTTTATTCGTAATTGTTTCTGTGTGTAACACAAGTACAGAGCATCTGGAATACGTCGAGTAGAATCAGATGAATCCATGGGTGGTCTATTACAGTACTTGAAATCCCAGTATTCTCAAGACTTGTGTTCTTTATTAGTGTTTTCCATTAAGCTAGAAGGGTCTGTCATGTATCTACATCATTGCTAGCAGGCTGCTGGCATAAGTGGATATGGATTAGACAGACATTCGGGCCACTGTGGGTGGCAATGAGCTACCATGCCCTGTAGGATACATCTGCCGTCATATACCAAAGAGGTTTGGAGTTATCTTCTAAAAGCCACCCATGCTAAAGACAAATCTAAGGATGAGAGTTGAAAATCCTTGTTACACTGAGAGGTTTTCCTTAGTACCAAGATTTCACTCTCAATTCCTCACTTCCAAATTCAAGAATTATCTCATAATCTATTCCTCAGTTTAATGTTTCAAACCTTTATAAACCTGTTAAAGGTTGGACTGGACCACTGAAACCTTTTACATGTAGTAACACCTTCACTGTTTATACTAGTAGAAGTATCTCCATTAATAATATTTTTTTAAGAACATATGGTTTAGATATGTTGAAGTTTACAGATCTGGGCTGTAAGCGGTAATGTGGGATTTGGGTTGTTTTTGGGGGGGCTGTCACTGTAAACCTATAATAACTGCTTCTTGAGTTAAAAAAATAATCCAAGGAATGGAATTGTATTGGAATAGTAGACCTTTTTTAAATTAAAATAAATCTGATATAGCGCTCTCAGGCTTTGAGGATTTACTCATCACAGTTCATTAATGTTACTGAATCACATTTTTAGCTGTCCCATCAAGTTAAGGAATGATCATAACAATCTGAGCTGCAGGAAGAAATTTTCCTCTACTGTGTTTTTGCTTTCAAGAGAAAAAATCTTGTCTCACTGGGACAAGCAAAGCTTGCCTGTGCTGTTGACAGCATTTAAAAGAAAAATGTTGCTGATAAAGGTAGACATCTCTGTGAGTAACTGTAAAACATTCACTGTAATGTAATAGGGAGGAGTCTGTCCTGCAAAACTGACCAAACTAAAAATTAAAAAGTGGCTCCTTAAAGAATGAAGATGTCATTTTTTTACTCTGTCCTATAGTAAATGCTACTTATGCTTGTAAAACTTTTAAGTCAGTCCCCTACTGACTACTGCTTTGTCCTTACTATGCTGAAAAAGAGCTGGGAGCAGAAGGGAGTCAAAGTAGGGAAGAGGAAGAAAAACTGGAGGAAGAGGTTGAGTCAGCTCATGTGAAGAGTAAGGATGAAATGTTGCTGTGTTTTAGCCTCAAAAACCTTATGTTTTAAGCACTACTATGTGCTTCGTCTCGAAACTAAGCAGAACACTCAACAAGACCATAAAAATAGCCAATGAGTAAGAAAAAGGTGATGGGAAATATGTATCATTGCCCTCCCTCCTCATCCCCTGGGTTTGCACTTAAATCCCATGCAGAGGGTTTGTTACTCTGCCAAGGAAAAGCATTGCCCTTGATTTCTGTTCGAAAACAGCTAAAAGGAATGGTTTGTTCACTGTTATATACAGGAATGCTGCATCTTCCTTCTGGGCTGCAGGGTCTTCCAGCTGATCCCTTCCATCACCGCTCAGCTTGAAAAAGGCTTTATTTATTACCTGCAAGGCAAAAACATGAGTAACTGGAGTCATCAGAGCATGACAGTGAGTCTGAGTGGATGATAAAGCACATGAAATAACTTAGATCAGCTGTTAGCAGGACAGGAAAGACTCCATGGATTTGTTGATTTGTTTTTTTGTTTTGTTTTTTTTTTTTTTAAAGCTGGAGTGTTTGTTCTGTAAGGTGTGAAAAAAACTTTACAATTGCTTGTACATTGGGCTATCTGAAATCCTGGCACCCTTAAAGCCCCTGACAGAACTTCTGAGGTAGTGCATCCTGTGGAAATAGATTATACTTCTGGAACACAGTTTGCCTTCTTTCATTAAAAGACAGCCCTCTCTTTCACGCTCTCCCTTCTTCCCCTTGGGACTTGAATCCTGGAACCTTTCTTCAGGTGGCGTTGTGTACTTCTTGCACCTCTGCTTGTGATTTCTGAAAGCAGTCCCTAAGTGATGGAGGATTATCCTCAACAGCCCAGTAGCTGCATCCTCTGCTATGTGATCCAGATGTGGTACCTGGAAGTGTTTCACATGGAGGTGTTAACAAATGCAGTCTAATTTGTATGCATAGCACCTAGCACGCTCAGATCTCAAACTTCGTCTCTGCATTGTATGTTGTGTTTGCTCCAACGATGAAAAGTGAATAATTTAAGGCAAACCTGTTGCTACTGATGTCAGGTTAAGGAATATTCAGGCATTTTTAAAGGCCTTGTACTGAGCATGTGTCCCAAATAGCTCTGACTGTTTTATTCTAGGTAAATTGATAGAGATAAGGAGGCTGAAACTGAACAGGAGACATATTTTCCTGATGCCAGCGATGGGTACTGTACCTTTCCAACTGTTAGATTGGAGTCACTTATTTTACTGAGATCTGCTCCCTTCCCCAGCAGTGTTGGCAGTTCCATATCCGAAAGAAGCTCCTGTAGATCAGATCTGTCTTCTATTGTTAACTCTGGCAACGTTAATTTAATTTCTCTGCAGAAAGAGAGAAGAAAGCGAGTGTTATCTGTCCGCTATGAAAGCATGGTGTTCAGCTAGGGAGTGAACATATGAAAACAGGCACAAGAATTGTTAGTTAGTGGGGACAGACATCTGCCAATGACTGATGGGTGTCACATTACTGTTTCTAAGTGGGAAGTCACCTTAAATCTGCCTTGGGTATGTATTAAACCCCGCTTCATGGGTCCTGTGCTGTCAGCTATAGAAAGGCGCTTGCTCATTTCCTTGAAATATTTCTAAAGAACTGTGTCGTGGTAGGCCTAAGCAGGCCAAAATAGGCTTGTACATGTCCTGGCTTGCCCAGGCATGTTTTTCTACTCTCCCTCCTCCTGTTTTGGGGAGAAGAAACCACGGGAAATAAGACAAAAGAATCTGGAGCCACTGAGTCTGGGGACTGTGGCCTGCCCAGGTGTGTTTTGAACTATGCAGTAAACAAGGTACACACAACTGCCTTGTGCAAGGCCTGTGCTCTGCCCTAAAAAGGGTAGAGCAAGCCTGTGGCTTCACCTAATATGGTCAAGCTTGGCTATCTGCTATTCTAATTGGCTATTCTGTGTCCAAAAGCCTATTAGTCTCAGACTGTATCGATATAAAAGGAGATGAGCAGGGAGCACATCGTGCGCTCTGCCATTAGAAGGTGTGATCTGCTACTATATGTGTGCTCCAGTATTGTTTCTGCTCTCTGCCATTGTATCCGTGGTCCTACTGCTTTATTGCATCCTGAGGTGTGCGGAACTCCAGTGACCAGGATCAGGCTCCACGCGTTCAGCCTGCATAGCCAGCGTGACACCGTGCTGAGACTGCACATCACAAGGCATCCTGCCTGCACCTGAAAGCCTCCTGCCAAGATGGGAAGTCCTGGAGATAACACACATCATCCAGAGAGTCAGGACCAGGTCAGAGATTGTCTGCCTCTTCTCTCCAGCACTCCAAAGCCTCTAACAGCTACCGACAGCAACCCTGCTTTGGTACTGTCAGATGATGTTTTTGTGAGTAAATACTTAAAGCCTCTTGTAATCATTAACTGCCTTCTGCCATAAGCAGAAAGGAGTTCCTTGAGTCCATCTAGTAAGCAAGTGGAGTATTGACCACAAGCGATACACTAACCAGAAAGCCTTCTCTTCCAGTTCAGTTGAGTTCAATTAATGTATATATTTACTAGTTATTTCTAGATCCTGTTATTGCCTGTATGTAAAGTTTCCATGACTGATACAAATAACCTGTTATTATTAAATTGGTGATTGGGGTGATGTGAGTTCTGAATATTTAATATTAATAAACAATATGAATATTTTAAAAAATATAATCTCACAGTAATTAATTACCCCTCCACTACAAGCTGATCCCACTAAAGTTGAGATTCCTCAGAGCTGAGCCCCTCTGGGTTTGCAGGTGCATCTTCAATTTGTGCTCAAGGGTGCTAAACCCTCCCTTGGTAGGATATGACCCTGATCAGGGAGCAGGCAGGCCTGCATGGTGTACCCTGTCTTATTCATTCCTATTGGAGGGTGCATGTGCCCGAGCCCTACCTTGGGGACAGCTCCTGAAGCCAGGCTGAGGACTGCAATGACAGCTGAGACTCCACATGCTCCAGGTCACTGCCATTGATGGGTTGCAGCAGCACCAGCAGTATGGTCTTGCTGATAGGGACTTCCACCACAGAAAAAGTCCCACTGGCATCAGTTTTGTACTTGAATGTCCCCGTGACTGACAACATAGGAACCAAGACCTTCATGTTTGAATCCACCCAGAACTCCTGAGGCTCTTTGAGCTGGGAGACTTGCTTAGCATTCACTGAAAAACAGATTGAGAAAGAAGAAATTGATGCTCCTCTTTCTTCACTCCTCTGCCCATTACCAGTATGTATGTTTGTTTAAAAACAACACACTGTGCATTAGACAACAGCTGTGTGTATAAATTCGTGTCTAGCTACTGTAAACATTTATCTTGCCTTTAATGTGCCTCTGGTAGCATCAAGCAGAGGCTGGTGCAGGCTCGTAGCATAGAGACTGTGACCGTTGGGACTGCAGCTAAAGCTACTTTATTTCTACTGGATTTGTGGCCTTTCCTGGGCACAGTATTTCCACTTTGTCGGTTGCCTGCTTCCTCGCAAGCTACCACGTGGCACACAGGCCTGTACCTAGGGTCTTGCTTGGGTTTCTCCTCCATCTATCAAGTGGCAGTGATGGTACACTTCAGAGCACAGGCATCAGGGCCAGCCCTTGCTGCAGCAGTGCTCTCAGGCAACTGGGTGGGTTCAAGAGAGGGAAGGCAGCAAGAACTCTGTCTGAGGTCTCACCCTTAGTGATCTTACGAACTAAACCAATGGGGAAGACGGTAAGTATAACTAGCATTATGAGTGAACCAAGGAGGTTAAAAAGGACATACATATTTGCTAAAGCTAAATAAATTTTTTTTTTCACCAAGTTCTCAAGTATGGAAAGCCTTGCTCTCACCTCCCCTGTTTCTGTGCACCTTTGCATTTCAACATGTTATCTGCCACTGCCCTAGATCAGTGCTGCTACACGGTTAGGCTGTTAATCATGGTGGCATTAAAGGGGCTATTGCCATCAGTAAGAAGATCACAAATCTCAGAAATTGCTGTTTGCTGGAGTTAGGGAATTACGAAAACAGATGTATAGACTGTGGTAAAGAAAGGAACTCCTTGTATTAAAGTAATTAATATTGGTATAAAATAGGAGCTTATCTTGCTGTGCTGCTAACTAGTGTGTTCTCCAATCTAGAAAAATGCTGGACCCTTATATATTTATTTGCAGTAAGTGATTTTGCATAGCAAACCTTGTGTCTTAAATAAGCATGCATAGGAAGAGTATTTAGGCACTTTCACCTGCTATAACATCACCCAAAAGAAGCAACAGGTAGGAGATGTGAAAGGCATAAACAAAACAAAGAATAAGGACGTAGAGTTATTCCTTTTTTATTACTGTATAAGAATAGGGGATGCAAGCAGAAAGCAGTAAGGAGCAGAAAGGTGGGATAGTATTTGTTTTTAAATAGTCTTGGGAACAGTACTGAAAAATTTCAATCTTTTGGGACTGAGTCCATTAATATTTTACCAGTAGTGAACCATGAGAAACCAGCATCTCTGTGTTTGAAATTAATCCCTGTGGTTTTCTGCTAAGTAAGGGTCTGGACATCCATGCCTTTGAAAGTGTAACTTGGTGTGTACTCCCCTGAAAGCACTCTAGAAAGATATTAGTAGACTTAATATGGATATTTGTTCCTTGCACTTTTTAAGGACATTGGTGAAATCTATTTACTAAAGAAAGTGTTTTGGGGGCTTTTTGTGGGTTTTTTTGTTGGTTTTTGTTTGTTTTTTTACACAGACACCTGGAACATAAAATTAGGAAAACTGAAGATGATGAACAACTCTTCTATGGAAGGCACGTTGGCAGAACTTGTTTTTTACAGTGAGATCTCCCCTATCAGGACAAAAAAGCTGGGATTGTGCAACCTTTCACCAACCATATCAGAGCGGACAAGAATGCTGCATCTACAGTAAAGGGAAGATAACTGAAGCAAAAGTCTGCCAATCACAAAGCAAAGATGTAGCCTGGGAAAGTAAAAGGGTACTCTGCATTTCTGACTTGGGAGTACAGCAAAGAAACATTGGACCTCCCTGCTTCAGGTGATGATCTTCATGTTGTGTAATGCCTGACAACCTTAATGGGATAATGACTTCAGGATTTAGATGAGAGAAGGTAAGGGCACTAAGACCAAGCAGTCCCCTGGTGCTGTTTCCACTCACTACTTTGTATTTTGCATCTTCAAAAAATAGAGTCAGTAAAATCAGTAAAATTTGCACCTGATGCTCGGCACTGTGTTATGAATGACTGTCCCTGCTTGGCAGCAAATGTACAAATGTGAAAACAACTGTGAACAAATAACAGTTGAGAACACTGGAACATTTAGCTGCTGTTTTGTATGTATTTCTGTCATTTTATCCATCTTGCAGCTGTTGATGACATATCATGAACGCATATAATGTGTTTCAGAGAAAAAAAAAAGTACTCTTTTCTTTCTACAGCTGTAGGGACAAGCATGAAATATGACAGTATTGGCTGTCATGATTGTCCCTCTGCAAAGTGAATGCTGGAGTAGTCTCCTGTGTTTATTAGAAGAGAGCTGCTTATCCGATTCACTTTTTCCTGAGGGAATTTTTTCCATCCCACGCACAGACTACAACAGCTGGAGCGTACACCTCTGAGAGAGGCTGACCTAGTGAATCAAACCTTCAAGCATGTGTATGTAAGATAATGAAATGATAAGTTTCCAAAATGAAAGAAGAGAGGAAAATTGTTCTGCTGAGGGAGAACTTTACTCTTCTCACCATGACCAACTCTGTAACTCAAGAATTATTTTGGTAGTATCATCTCTATAATAGATCTTACACTAGAGAGAAAGATGGTGCTCACAGCTCTCTGGGATCAATTAATAACAGCACCTGCTTAGAAAGTGATGGCTTCCTGCAAATTTTCTGAAATACAATCAGTGGTAGGCAAACTGTCCTAAAGTGCACAGTCTTTGGTATTGTACTCAATCACAAGAAGATTGAAAAGCAGCTACACTTAGAAGAGAGTACTCAGTTGTGGTACAGGAGAAATTCTGGGACAGCAGCACAGAATGACTCTAGGCCCTTAAGGGATTGCCTTACTTCTTTTTGTATATACTTCCTGTTTCTAGAACTGTAGCTTGATTGGTTGCTTCCTGAGGCAGAAGTTACCTCCACAGTTCTGTGTTAGCCACTAGAGGAGTAGTTTTTAGCCTTAACTGAATCTGTATCTCCAGCCTGTTACCCTCAGCTTCCCTGTGGATATACAGGTTCTGGGAAAGTGAAAGAATTTCATAGGTTGTTCTAAACCTGATCACTTTTCCTGGGGTCTCCTCATGACTTCTAGTTCCTTTGTAGTTAGAAATACCAAACAATCCTCTTTCATTCACCTTTGCACAACTTTCTAAATCATTAGCTTCCCAAACAAGGAAAAGTTCTTGGAGGACATCTCCCTCCACCTCCTTCCTATTGCTCTTGCTGACGTGTCAGAGCGCAGGCAGGACCCCCAACACAGTGGTGGGGAACAGGGCATTACATATGCAGCAGTACTTCAGCCTTTAATTTGAACCCTTCCCTCTCACTGATGGCCAGGTTTGGTCTTGCTTTCTTCCCAGAATCGGGGCCCCATCCTCCACCCAGGCTGCCCCTTCAATGAGCGGTATTGCCTCGTACCTGTCAAGCGGACGTCCACTGCAAACAGCAGGTCAGCTGATGGATCAATGTCTGCCAGTAAGCACTTGCTTTGGCCCTCACTTTTAGCCTCCACAAAAGCATTTATTTGCTTTGCTGCTTCGCTTGGGTTTGTAAAGTCAACAGCTCGAGCATAGAGAGCATCAGCAGAGGGAAGCAAGTCCTGTATGAATAGCTGGGATAGAGCTACGCCGGGGGCAGAGAATAGGCAGAGCATCTTGGAAAAGAGCAGCTCCTCATCCCCACTCTTGACAAGGTTTTCAATCATTCTCAGGCTGGAAAGGACTTTATGTCCATCCACCCTGGAGGTGCAGTCGGGATCTCCAGATGGGGGAATAAATCCTAGCAAACCCTGCAAATCAGCAGCTGTCTGGTTCGAGGCTCCCAGGTAGAAGGATACCAAGGAGCCATAAAGACTGGTTGGTGACAGGAGCAAGTTTTGGCCCCGCCGTGCTTCCTGCAGCACACTGTAAAACCGTGTACCCAGCACATACAGAGAGTCCTTCACATAGCCCAGTTTCTGCCTCCCCCGGCTGTTCAGGCTTGGGGCTTCCAGCTTGTCCTTATTGTTCGGGTCATCTTCATAAGCAGGTGTGGTGTGGGACTCAATTGAGATAGGTAGAAAAGTTTTCTTTCCCTCCTGGACAAGGCTTTCCATCTCTTCACAGGTACTCTTGTTGAAAGAAAACAGATTGAAAGGGTGGACATAGACTCGGTCAGAAGTCACCACAGCAAGGCATGCCAACAAACAGAGAAGATCTGCTACCAAGTTCATGGTGAAAAATTGCTTCCACGGTGTCTGCTGAAAGAAAAAGTAGGGAAAAAAGAAACCTGATCAGCCTGTTGTAAATACAGTTTCTCTTACAGAGTAAGGTGCTAGTGCTGCATTGGAGTTACGAAGACAGGAAAGTCAGTGTTTAGTGCTGGCTGTTCCGACTCTGCTCTCTGAAAAGCCCAGGATAATATAGCCACCAGTTTGAGTGATAGCAAGGAGGGAAATGCTAAGCACAGATTTAACTCTGTTGCCTTCAGCAGTACCCCAGTGGTTTAGCACAGGAGGCAATGTGGCTGTGCATGCCAGCTAGCTAAATTTGCATATTAGAGCATACCGGTTCTGCCAAGACATTATAATAATGCAGATATATTCCTCCTGGGACCTGGTCACAGCTATCCTTGCAAACTACTACACTAAATTGTGCTGAACGCTTGGATGAGGTAAGTGATGTACCTGCTGTGATGCAGGAAGTAGGTTTGGAAACCAAGTTTCTAAAGGTCTGACTACTGAATGATCCCACTTTGTATGCCTGGTCAGCATAATCCTTGGCGCTACCAGAGCATTTTGTGTTTTCATAGCCCACTACAAACATTCATTACAGCTTCTAGGTAAACATATTCAATTCTTCCTTACACAAATGTGTTAACACTGAAACCATTCTTATAGTACCTTCTTTATCTTAATGCAGAGTTAGAAGGGGTAAGTTGAGTTTTACTCTACTGTACAGACAGTTTTCTCTTGCAGCAAAAGACCACTGCTGCTCTTGTTTTTCCTGACAGAAAGTAGAGAATATGACTGGAGGTGGATGTCACTGGTGTTTTGTCAGGAAGGATCTGGTGCATATTTGGAATGAGAAAGCCATGGACACATACATGCCTGTGCAAATGCAGTGACAGATTTTTGTAATTTTACAATGTTCACTTTTCCTATATCGTTTTTAAAAGATAACTAATATCTCTGCTGCACCTTCCCTGGTTTTCAAACACAGAACTTTGAATTCATATATCTGAAATCCAAGCATGTTGGAAATTATGCACATATAACACTTATCAGTGGCCAAAATGCTGCTATTTGGAGCTGTACTTCTATTCTATTATTTATGTCTTGTTTATTGTAACTCTGTTCACCCTCTCTTGCCCTTTCCAAGTTCTGCAGAGCCCATTGGATGGGCAAACTGCTAACAGCCTTGCCAGCCAAGCTCTGCTCTCCCCTTCTTTCTCCAAGATTTTTGGTATTGTGCCAGACAATTGCAATTCTGGCATCCTGAGTCTTTGGAGAGGATGCAGTGCAATGTCTGGCTCACCAGCACTTTAATTTACTCAGTGTGGAAGTGTCTGGGTTTAAATCCAGTCATTCAACACCTGACACATTCTCAGCATTATTTATGAAGTATAACCATATTCATTTCACTGCAGTGTCATTATTCTCCTGCAAATACAAAAATGGAGACTTACAGGTGCTTGGTAACTAAGCACACCTTGCTAAGTACACATGCCTACACACGTCTGCAATCCCAGGCTGTAGGCTCACATCTCAGAGCTTGGTTTGCAAATCGAAATTCTGCTGTTATGATGATCCCTCAGAATGTCTGATCATCTTCTTAGTGGGTGCATGCAGGTCAAACCTGAAACTCCTTGCTTCCCAGGGACATGTTGCTCTCCAGCTTTGTGCCTTCACACACGGATTAGTCTTCCTCATCAACTCCCACCCCATCCTCCCAATGTAGACAGCAGCATTCAGTGCTGTTATGTCCTCTGCTCCCTGCCCTTTCTTCGACTCTCTGACCCACTGGCAGCAGGTGATGTGCATCACAGAGCTTCTTTGTCTCTTGTGACCAGTTTAAAAACTATCTTGGGAGGTGCCTTCCCACTCTCATACTCACAGTTAGCCCAGCTGCTGTGCCAGTGCATTTCTAGTCTACTTATTGCATTTTCCACACTGGGAAAACTCAGGAAAATAAACCAAACAGATGCAAATTGAGGCAATGCCTTTCCCACTCTATTCTCTTCATCAATTCTTTTGTAGGATTTCTTAGTGTTTCCTGTAGCAGCAGGGAGACTGACTCTGTGCCACCCAGCCAGGCTGTGCCACGAGGCATATTTTGTGTCTGATGGCTACTACTCTATGGCTACCCAAGCCACCACGCTAGCTCTTCTCTCAAGAGCAGAAGCAATAGGTGCAATTCTCACTACCAATGCTCACACTAAGCCACCTCTGTGGAAAGCCAGTGTATCTTATTTCCCTGAAGAAGTCAGCCTCAGGTCTTTCAGAAAAACATGAAAACCTGAGCTTACAAAATGGCTTTCAAAGCAAATCCAGTAAGTGCGCTTACTTCCGTCCCGGTGCGTGCCGCCCCTCCAACGCTGTGCTGCCTTGGGTAGGCTCCTCACAACACCTCTTCCCCCTGGACTGGGGTGGTGTGATTGCAGGTGGATTTATGCTCTTTCCACAGGAGAGATTTTTCTACATGTCTGCAGTAGCATTGCGCAAAGCCACTTTACATCACAGGCTGGGGGCCCAAGAAAAGTTAGCTCAGGCCAGATAGGTCCCAGTGAAACCTGAACACAGCTTAATATCAGCTGCATAGAAAGTTCCAGGGGTGGATACAACCTTTAACCCGACCCAGCACATCTGCATAGCCTGCAGTTACACATTTACTGAAACAGACCCAGGCAGTTACTACGCAGAAGAACTGTTCATAAGAGCTGAAAATAATTCAGCTCATTTTCTGCTAGGCTGAAAGAATGCAGACTTCTTTGAACCTGTATTTATTATACAGTTGGACTAGATTTCTTTTCTTCTCAGATAAATTGCCTTTAATCTTTTCCTTGCAGTCCAAGAACCCATCAGTGAGTGAGACATGTACACTACTGCAGTAAAATGATTAAGCTCTCCTTTTTTACC
Organism: Eubucco bourcierii; assembly: GCA_013396675.1. NCBI lineage: Eukaryota > Metazoa > Chordata > Aves > Piciformes > Ramphastidae > Eubucco > Eubucco bourcierii. The sequence continues at coordinate 197,361 of VWZE01015199.1, forward strand.
CTTTCTTTCCCTCTTGATCTATCCGAAGATCAAAAGTTTATTTTTTCCTCTTCAAAACAAAATGTGTTGAAAAGGAGATAATGAAAGCTAGACGGATTAAGTTGCCAAAACTAGATCACAGAGACTTCGACCTTCCCAGTCTCAGCTTCCCAAGCTCTGTTTTCATCTCTCAAGATTTGGAGATCTTTCTGATGCCATTGAAATGATCCTCCAGCTTTGATATGTCCCTTCTTCCTCTTTAAGCAAATAAATATGGAATTAAATTAGAGATGATGCAGCTGAGTCAGACTAAGTCTTGTTCAGTACCTCTTTTCGAGTTAGCATTTAAAATGCCACAGTTTTAATGGGAGTAGGGCTGATTTAACACATGTGCCCTGATTTTACAGATCCATTCAGGTGTGGTTTCTACTGCACTGCCCAGGTACATGTTGGGTTCAAGGAGAGAGTTGTGAGAGAGGGATGCTTGACATGGCAGTCAGAGTGGAAGAGAAGAGAGGGTCAGGTGAATCCTGCCAGCCTGAGTGCTGTGTCCCAGTTGTGTAACAACAAAGAGATGGGAATTTTTTGTCTCTGCAGACCTACTTTTCATTGAAACTGATTACTTTAGCTCTAACAAGATCTGAAAGTCATACTGTGCACAGGCCCATATGACAAGTTGTCATGCACACAAAGCTTAAACAAACAGCTTGAAATATTCAAGGTGTTTTGTGCTCTTACAGTCTGAGCATATCAACTGAAGAAGCATCTGGCAATTGAGCAGTCTCCAAGCATTTGCACCATCTTCAGACAGCTATATAATGCATGCAGTCCAGCCAGGCAACGGGAGTATTTTCTCCATCAAAAATTAACTTTGTTCAGCTAATTGCTAAGAGAATAAGCTAGGTTTTGAGTTGCAGTCCGCCCTCTTTCCTCTATCCCTCTATGGAGTTGTTCCTGTAGGCAAGATACGGGAGAAAGTTTGCCCTCTAGAGGTGAGTGAAGGTGCAAGTGGGATGTCTGACAGCGTAGCCCAAATTTGTGTTTTCTGCACGACCACCCACTTGAGTGGGGTGGTGGTGCAGGAAAGACTAATAAGACACTATGCACCAGTGATGTGTATGAGAATCCAGACCACACTGTGCATAAGAGCTATAGCTGGCCTGCTACATCCTTTTAGGTGAGACTTGAACAGAAGGGAAAAGCCAACCCAAACTGACACTGTCAGTATTGAGGACATAAAACCCAAGGCTGTTTCAGTAAATGGACCTTTGTGTTCTGTAAAACTCTGAAAAGTATCTGTAGCACTAGCAGGGCATTGTTGTTTGGGCATCTCCTGCTTGCAGCTCCCCTTCGGGCCATGACCAAGTCTTACTGCAGCTGGTAGTCTCCTTTTACTATAGGTACCAGCTGTAAGTCAGGCATCCCTGGCCACGGGGGATGCTGTCTCATGGAAGAGGACAATTCCAGTGTGGTGCTCTGTCATGTAAAGAAAATTCAGTTTTATTCGAAAGTTCTCAGGGTTGTCTTCCAAGCTGATCTTTGAGGCTCTTCTGGTGTTTGTGCACTCATATCTATTGTTCTCCTTCTGCGGAGTATTAGCAATGTCTTTCAGTAGCACAGGAGTCTTTCTTTCATTCCCCCCAAGCAATTAAGTAATCAGATTCATATACTCAGCTTTCTCCAGGAAAAAGGTTTCACCAGAAAATGTTCAATGACCCTCTTTCCCCACAGTGCTCCTCCCGCTTTGAACCACCAGGAATTTGACTGGCCTCAGTAATAAGGGAGAATCTTTGACTTCACCTTACATTCACATTCCACTACAAAGCTCAGACACCACACCCCACACCCCCTAATTTGCCATCCACTTATGCTCATTCAATTAATATTCCCCTATTAAGAAGAATCATGTACTAGCATATTTCCCAGATCTTTGCCTTTTATCTGCTCACACTTTCTACTGAAGGAGAAGCTTTCATGTATGAAGACCACAAACTGCTACACCTGGAATGTATTTTATCCTAGTAGAAGTTAATTACAGTTAGTCTGTCATGTTACTTCTGAGACATTTCTAATCAGGAGCGCATGAATATTTCTCCAATTAGAGTATATGGAACCTGTTGTCAGTCTTTTTTCTTGTAGGTTGCCATGGTTTTAGGAAGTATGTGCTTAAAGAAGGGAGTCTGCCCTTCTGTTCCGTCATCCAAGGATTTGGGTCTCTGAAGAGAGCTGTGCCAGAAACCCCGTTTTGAGCCAAAGGTAGTAAGAAAGCTTTCTGACAACTAGGAACCTAAGAAGGTGAAAGCAAGGTGGTTCCCACAGGCGTCCCCCGTGCGAAGTAAGCCCAGGGCCCATGCATGGTTCCTAATGAACCTCTCCCTGCAACAGCCACAGTAAAGGTACAAAGAAACACAGACCTCTCAAACTGCTCTGCGGTGAAGATGTTCTTGCTCTCCTTTTTTTCCCACTCTTCCCGATTTTGGAGGGGCACTTGGCTCTTGGTTTTATACTCCCTCTTACATAAGCAGGACCCTCCCTCCTCCCCCTCACTGCCCTCATTTCTCTTCAAAACCTGCCTCTGTTTTTCCTGCTTGTTATTCATGGTCACTGCTGAGAGTGAGCAAAAGGGGTGGAAAAACACTGGTGCTGCAGTTACGGGTTGTCTCCCAGACATGCTCAAGGGAATCAGATCTTCTGGTCACCCCTGCTCTTCTGATGTGCTAATGGGGTAGCACTCCCCTTTCCCACAAAAATTTCTCGGTGGTGCTGCTGATAATGCTTCATGTAAATACCCTCAAAAAGGATTCAGAAATTTTAACCCTGGCAGCACACCAATCCTACAGCCAGAAGCATGTAATTTGGTCTTGAATGGGAAAACCACTTTGTCCAAACTTGCATTTCAATGGATTGGCCAGGTGGTTATTCTTTTGCTGAAGAACATTGAGTCTCCACTCTGTAAAGAAGTGATTTTGCTGATCCAGATCATTCTAGAAAAAGATGTATAAAATTAATTGCTTCATGCAGAGAAAAGAGTAAATATTTTATTCTGTTTTGTTCAGTTTGATTTCCAGCTTTCCTAAATTTTGCTCAGACATTTAAATTCAGAATGGCCAGATGTATTCCTGTGATGGTGTTCTTGTATCCTGCAAGGTTATGGTAAGTGTCATGGAAGAGAGAGAACAAATTACTCTGCTCACAGCCTCAGAACGCAGACCTTTAGTTACATGGGCTTTTCCCAAGTCGAGTTGGCGTTTCTGGCATGTTCTTGGTCACATAAAATTCATTGCTCGATTCAAGGGTATCTTTTTTTAAGACTAAAGGTGAGCACTTCAGTGAGAAGTAGGCCAAAACAGTTAATTTATACAACCTGTGAGATGATGTTGGTGATCATGAATATCTACACCCTATCAACATTTGTAATGTCTCCTCTCTCTTCTGCTTTAGTAAGGGAAGAGAGCATGGTATCTGGACAAGACACTCAGTGGAAGAGACAAACAAGCACTGGGAAAAAGACAGGAAGGAAAAGAAGAGGAGGATGCCTGTGTGGGAGAATCAGACAAAAGTTAAGACAGAGAATATTGCTTCATCATCTGTTTGAGTGGTTGCCCAAGGTGTGGGATGCAGATGTGGTGGTGCAATGGCCTACATTTGTAAAACATCCAGACAAAAACTTTGTTAAGCAGCCAAGAGCCTACAGAGACTCACACATTCCAGTTCGGAAGAGAAACCACTGGTATGAGGAGTGTAAACATAAAGTAATGAATGTGGAGAAAAAGTCCTGAATCACTGTCTTTTAAGATACCAGAATCAGCAGATTCCCAGTAAAGCTATTAGGCAGTAAATATAAATGAAAGGAAGGCCCCTTGCACATATATAAACTGCACAAGGCATGGCCACAGGATGCTGTGGAGACCAAAAGTCTCAACTGCTATAAAAAGAGATTAAATTAAATCACAGAGGGCGTAGCCATCAGCAGTTGCAGAACATGATGGTTCAGGTGTGATTGCTAGCTTGGGAAACCTAGCTGGATGTTGTGAATTTTGGCTTGCACTCTTCTCAAGTGCTTGCTGTGATGGAAATAGGGATGTCTGAGCTCAGAGCAGCTTATGGTAGCTCATTTTTGCAGCACAGACTGGAAGTATTCTTTCAGTAGAGCCGTGCAAGTGAACATCATGCCCAACAAATCTGATCCCCAACCTGGGCATTGCTGGCCTGTGCTCCTTCCTGTGCACAGCATGTTTAGGAACTCACAGCTAAATTTTGAGAATCAACAAAACTCCAGAAAACAAACAATTTTCAAAAATGCTTCAGATTTTTTTTTTCTTAATCAGAGTACATGTACCTGCCAGTGACAGACTTACTGCACTGGATGCTGAAATGTGTCTCTGTCTCCTGACAGACCTTTGGGCTCTGTTTTCGCTTCAGCTGAGCACAGAGTACTTGGTGGCTTTTTCCAGAGCTAGTAAGCCGAGAAGAAGTGGTACAGCTCTGACAACATTTCAGGTGAGTTTTTGTACATTAACCAACTCTCCCACCATTCCCTGAGAATGGTGGCAAGCTGCCATGGGCCTGATTTTGTTTATTTTTACTATCTCTGGGCAGGAAAGGCTGTGCAAGGTAATTTTTTTTTTTTAAACTGGTTTAATAAAACTTTGATAAGAAATAAGTTTGCATGTGATTTTCCCCATGTTTTCTTCGTACACTTGACCTCTACCCTTGCTGGCTGGAACCACTTTTCTATGAAGGCAGCAGCTTAACATGGGGGATGTACTCAGCTTGCCCAATTTTTTGTGTAAAGAGGATTGCAAAAATATTTTTCAAAGTACAGATGATGAAACAGAGAGATTTTTCTAATTCTACTGCAGGTTCTCATGGCAAGGAGCAATGGAAAAAAATTGGTAATGCCGCTGCTATAAATCCTGGAAACATGTGTGCCACCCCTGTACTGGGGTGGAGTGACACAGTGTCCCGCCCTGAATTATGCCAAAATGCACCCAGTGCCTGGAGAGTTCACTCAGATAGCTGGGGGCCTCCTTGAAAAAGCACATGTGGCATGGTGCTCCCTCCCTGCAGAAGAAGTGCCCTGCCTGAGTCAGCTGCCCCAGCAGCCACTGCCCTGGTAGTGCTGCAAATCTGCTGTGATGCCGGAGGGATTATTAACATGTCTGCATCTCATTCGTTTTCTCAAGAAAATGCACCCTTGAAGGAGGTCTGTGCACTGACGATCCCTTTCTGTGGAGCTCTTCTAATTAACATCCAAATGAGTTTATACTGACACTAGCATGTGTCGTTCCAGCTTATAATTATATTTGAATTGTTACGACTTCTGTTTCCGTGCCCCAGGTGTAGAAATTGTTTCAAATTTTTGTAACCCTGGGGTTTTTTGGGTTTTTTGGGGGTTTTTGTTGTTGTTGTTTTGTTGTTGTTGTTGTTGTTTTTTGTTCTCCTAGTGGAAGACACAGCTTTTAATACCATTTTAAGAATGGTCTATGTACAGCCTACACACAGAGTGTATGACTGTGTGCCCACTGTGTGTGGGTAAAGGGAGTAGTCTATTTTGAGGATCTCAAAATTCTTTTCAGTCTAACAATTATATCATCGATCTGTAACTGATTTTGGGTCCTTCCCTCTGGCATGTGCTGTGCCTGTGAGGAGTGAGAGACAACCCCAGACTAAAGCAGCTAGAACAGAGTGAGCCTGTCCTAAGAGAGAAAGTGGACATGTGATTCACCTTCACTCTCACTGCGGGTTGGGAACATTTCAAGAACAAGCAGACAGGTTTCTCAACTTCGAGCCCAGTGTGTTACCTATTTGATCATGCTCTATTTTCATCCCTCCAATGAGAGCCACAAGGCAGAGGAGCAGGAACGGCAGTGCTTGCACAGCAAGATGCCTCCTTCAAAGATTTGGAACCAGTTTTGTTATCTGAATTCATAGGGTTTTCATTATACCCTCCTGATGGATGCCTTTGTGTCAGACTTTTCACTGTCCCAACAGGTCCCAGATGGATAGGCCACTGAAGTGTTCAAGCTGTTCCCCAAAGTAAGTGAAGCAAGCAACCAGGTGATGGCTGTCTGGGAGTTGCCATATTCAGCTCCAAGAGGTTCTGCTACCAAACATCCTGCTTCTCTCAGTATTGCAAGATTACTGCATAAAGCTTAGTGAAAATTTACTCTCTAGGGATCATCTAAGCTAGGCCTTGGGAGGCTATTCCTTGCTGGCACTACTAGAATTTTGAAACCCATATTGCAGCTTTTGGTCTCAAGCCAAACTGTCCACTGGGCAACAGTTACTGTCTCCAAGCCTGGAAATTCCAAGCATAGCCATAGAAAAACCTTCAGTGTCAGAGAAAGTGCTATTTCCTGCACAAACTCAGGTACCCCTTTGCCAAAATTTTTCTCAGTCTTCCTCAAACCATCTCCATCCATACTCACACTTCTCTACCCACAGCTTCTTGTCCGTGGCAGGCAGACAGTTACAGATAACAGGACATCACTATTTTGGCTGCTATTTAGTATTCCTCTGAGAAGAGTGTCTGTGCTGGTCTCCTACCTCACTCCAAGAGTGGTTTTAATATTATAGAATTTATGCAGTTAGGCCAGCAGCAGTTAGGACAGAACTATTTATGAAGCAAGATAAGATTGTGGCTTTCACATTCATTTCAATTTGAGGGGTGCACAAATGATGGTAGCAAAGTTGTTGGCTTATTCCTGCTTTCAGATTCTGATAGAAAGGTGGAAAGGTAGAAAGCGGAGAGAGAGACTAAGAACAGGCGTCATTACGTTAAGGCTGTCCGTGTTGCTCGAGCTCCACAGAATCTCTAATCAGGGTTGCTGTGCACACCCATCACCTCCTTCAGCCACGCCACGCAGAAGTGGAAACCAGCTTCCCACATCCGCCCCTATCCGCCCCTACATGCGACTACTCGCAGGTCTAACCTCTGCAAAAGAAGGTGAGCAGGGTGCAGCAGCAGCGCAAGGGTGGTGGCAGGTCATGGCTTATCCAAAGCTGCCTCCGTGCGGGGAGCTTCTGCAGTGCCACTGCCAGCGGCGCCCGGGCCCTCACCACTCAGAGCCGGCAACAGCTGGAGGTGTTACTACTTTACGGCACTTTTTTAGACCAATGCTTCTGAGGGGAAGCATACATTTATACACGGTGGTGGTTTTTCACAGGAAATAATGAAAGACTATATAATTGAAGTTTCTGGTATTTCAGTAAGTGGCAGAAGTCAGTCACCTTGCAGATCAGAATGTCCAGCTTCTTTGTTTTTACTGGATGATTTTTACGCAAAGGTTTAAATGTTTGCTGCAGTTTGGGGTTGATTTTGTTTTTACTTTGCTTTTTTTCCCCACTTCTTCAATGCTATCTCTAAAATCGTAAAATAACATTTTAACTTACTTCTTCATGGATAAAAAAACCTGAAGAACGGTAAACTCTGTCCAAGATATTCCTGGTGAGAAAAAAGTTAAGATTGCCTCCTGATTGGACTGCTTGAAACACATATTGATGAAAGCGTCTGAAAACCATGACCACCCCTTACCCAAAAACAACAACAACAACAAAATAAAAAAGGATTAGTGGATGCTCTTGCAGCTATTTTTCCAGGAAAAGTGCAGCTCCTGTAGGTATTGCCTCTGTCTCATGCTGCAAGTTGTCTCCTCTCCCACACTGCCACTTGATGTTTTATAGTCTAAAGGAAAAAAGAATAGAAATAATCTTAAAGTGGTGTTTCTGGCCAGTTCTCAATACCTTTGTTAACAATATAAATGAAGAAATTGAGTGCACCCTCACTAAGTGTGCAGATGACACCAAATTGGGAGGGAGTGTACATTTCCTTGAGGGTAGGAAGACTCTACAGAGAGACCTGGACAGGCTGTCTGAATGGGCCAAGGCCAATTGTATGAGATTCAACAAGGTCAAGAGTTTGTTCCTGCACTTGGATCACAACACCACCATCCAGTGCTACAGGCATGCTTAAAAGTGGCTGGAAAGCTGCGCAGTAGAGAAAGACCTGGGACTGCTGGTCAACAGGTGGCTGAACATGAGCCAGAAGTGTACTCAGGTGACCAAGAAAGCCAACAGCATCGTGGGCTCTACCAGGAACAGTGTGACAAACCGGACCGGGTAAGTGATTGTCTCCCTTTAGCACTGATGAGGCCACACCTTGAATGCTATGTTCTGTTTTGAGCTACTCACTACAAAAAATTACATTGAGGTGCTGAAGCAGGTCCAGAGATAGTAATGAAGCTGGTAACATGTCTGGAGAACAGGTGTTATGAGGTGAAGGTGAGGCAGCTGAGATTGATTAATCTGGAAAAAAGGACACTGAAGTGAAACCTTACCACTTCATAAAACTACCTGTAAGGAGTGAGGTGGGGGCTGGTCTCTTCTTCCTAATAATAAGTGATAGGAAGAGAGGAAATGGCCTCAAGTTGCAGCACAGGAGGTTTAGATTGGATATTAGAAGAAAGGTCTTCACTGACAGGGTTCTCAAACACTGGAATAGGATCCCAAGGGAGGTGGCTGAATCACCATCCCTGGGAGTGTTGCAAGGACACATAGATATGGTGCAAAGGGTCACAGTTTAGCACCATCTTAAAAGAACTTTTCCAACCAAAGTTATTCTAGGACTATATAAAATGATAATGAATATTCACTGTAATTTTAGGATTCTTCTTTGCGTGAGAATTTTATATCCTAAATTTCTTCAAGATATTTTTTTTTCTTTAATCAGCTCAGGGCAGGATTTTCTAAGGACACTTCTTAAAGCCCCTGACTTTGTTTTTTCCAGTACCTGTTTTCTTATTGCTCTCTGGCATTTTTCACTAGGCAGTCAGCAACTTTTGTAGGGCTGTTCACTCCTTAGGCCTGGCTTGCAGTTCTTGCACAACCCCTAAAACCATTCATGGCCTTTTTCACACGCCATCTCTCCCTCCGCTGCACTTCTGCATCTGGCAGCGAGGGAGAGAAGGATGCTCCAGTCCCTCTGTCTCAAACCCTGGAAATTCCAGAGGAAGCTTGTGTTACCCTGTTGCTGGAAGCAAGGAAATGCTCCCTACAAAAGCAGCCCCAAGGTGGGTTCAATTCCATCTGGTCTCAACTGTTCTTACAGCAATATAACATGTCCCCAGTTAGCAAAGATGTCTGCAGGAGCATTGTGCAAAGCCTGACAGGCTGCAAGTCACTGGGCAAAAGTCCATACTTTGCCTTGAGCCAAAATAATGGGATGTATAAAAACCAACATGGTTTCATGTGACTGTGACTGTGGCATTTGGACTCAAATCAATGCAAGGTTCAAAGGGCGACAAGCAGTTTGAAAGGAGACTAATCTCAGAGACAGAAAAAAGATGTTTTATATAACTTCATATAAATTCAGAGGGAGGAGGAAAGACAGAGAGAAGCTCAGCTTCACAGACAGCACCTGAGTCCACATAATAACATCTACTCTTAAATCTTTGCAAATATAAGGAGACCTACAAAGGGACCATGACAAAATCATTCATGTCTCTCAAGCCCCTGGAAAAAGAGTGCAAGAGAAAACAATCTAGCCTAAACCAGTCCTTTGAAGAAAGTCAGATGACACTGAAAGGGCTTAGCCAGCAGGCAACAAGCACTGGAAAACATAGGATCAGTCAGTTCAAAGGCTATGGATAAACCATCCAGTGTTAAACTGATGATAGGGTATGAGGTTTAATGACATCAGGGTTATGAAATCAGGTTGCTGTGGTTTAAATAATCAACTTTAAATCCTGAATGACCAGGCTTCACCTGACATTAGTGAGGAATTACATAAGTGTGACTCAGAAATCATCATGCCAGATGCTGAACAGTAAAGGCTGAAAGTCAGAGCTGCACCATGATGCAAAGCAAGGAGATCAAGAAGTGGAAATCATAGTTTCCTCTGTTATCTACTCCATGAATTACAACTGGAGAGAGAGTAAGAGTTTCTCTTAGATTAAATAGCAGCTAAAAACACAGATAACCAAATCAAATTTTCTGCCTTCTTGACAAGAAGAAGATCCAGGGAAGTCTGTGCTAACAGCAGTGATGATAGAAAAAGAAAATATATAAATTACTCTGCCTATGTACCTAGTATTAGTAGCTAAGACTATGCTCTTGGCAGAGGATGCTTGCCTTCTGCCAGTGCAATACCCACCCAGTCCCCTTTGTAGAAGTCATGGGATGAACAGTGTGCCTGGAGAGCAATGTCTGGACAGCTGCAATTACACTGGTGTTCGCACTCTCTGTGTGTCTTGGATAGATAGCTGAAAGTAACAGATAAAGCTTTTTGTTGTTTGAGGAGCAGGCATTTAATGGCGGTGCCTGGAAGAAAACAGCATTCGGCTTTAGCGTTAAGTTGCCAACCTGTGCATCAGTCACTCTGCTACACTGTCTCCTTCAAATCTTGCCTGGTGATATGACTCAGAGAGAGATCTCTGAAGACCACGGGACCCTAATGGTGTCTAGAAGTGGTCTGATGTGAATTAGTTGCATTTGATCTGACATCTATCTCTTGGCCGACTGTGCCTTCATGCACTGGCAGGCACTCGCTTCACAGGGAAAAGATAAACCTGTCCTACTGCACCTTCTAGGAGAGGGCTGGTGGGCTGGAAACCTGCTGTATCCAAGATAATGTAATTGTGAAGGAAGGCCTTCATTGCTCAGGGCTGACTTGTATTGCGTTAACGTAACAATATATCTGTTGCAGTCACATGCCAAATGGAAATGTACACAACCTGGTGTCACAGCTTCTTATTGTCTGTGTTCACCTGTTGTTCCAGGGACTGTTAAAACCTATCCAACTCTTACTCAGGGAACCAGCACATCTAAACTGTAAAGCTGTTCTAAGTTAGTAGTTCAAATCCTGCCCGCTACCCTTCTGAGCTACTTAACAACATGTTGCTGGTGTCTGTCCATAACAGAGTATCACATGACCTGTGTTTCACTTTTTTCCCACCTGAGAATCTGCAGAGAGCACCAACCAGCAGCAATAACAAGAGTCATCATAGGACAGATATGCACTTCTCTTTGCTTTCAGAGGGAATTTCATTACTTCAAGTCCCTATCCTTGTAAAGCACTTCAGTGCGGCAAGTGAGGGAGTGATATGTAAGTTTGTATGTTTCTGCCCTCCCAGACCAGAAAACCTCAGGGATGAGCCCACAATTCTTAACACAGAACTGGCAAAATCTTACATTTTAATGAAAACTGAATCTTTGTTAGTATTTTCTGTTCATCTCTCCTTTTTTTCCCATCTTCTCTCCCCAGGCACCATCTCTCTTGAGAAGCTTCAGTGCCTTGACACTGAGGTTGAGATATATCACAGACATGAAGTTTCCCTGCAGAGTCATGACATGAAGCAGCAGGGTGAAGAGAGGCAAAAGGTGTGCCTGCCCTCTGGGAGAAAGGCTGCAGCATGAAAACATCCCTTATTGCACATCAGAGAGAAATCTCACAAATTCTCCTGCAGCAGGATGCACACCCATGAAGCTCAGCCCACAAATTTTTATATGCAGCTAAACTCTGAAAAACAGAAATTCCCTGAAGTGATTGATAGTTTCTCTCCTTGTGTCATAGAAGGTACGGATGTTGCATGTCTAGAATGCTGAACATCTCCTTCCCCAGTCTGATGTATAAGAACATGTCTTGCCCCACACAGAGGTGTTGTGGATGAAGTTCCTAGTTTTGCCACTGGCTGAATGTGGGATATTAGATACATAGCTTCCCTGACCTTGTGTTGTCCCTTTCACCTGTCTTAGGTCTTGGACTGGGATCCCTCTTACTTAACTACATGCACTCAATCATGAGCATCTACTCTAAGCTAGTCAGCGAGAGTTTGTTTACAGGCAAATGAAAGACACGTTCATCTCCAAGAGGATCTTATGATTAAGCACACAGTGAACATACCACAGTGACTGTATAAAAAAGCTGGTGTGAGTATCTTGGACATAAAGTTTGGTCAAATGATTGCCGTATTTGGAGAACCAAACCTTCCTCTTCTCATATGTTTGAACAACATCCATACATCTGGACAAGGGGAACTTGATCTCAGCAACGAGCCTGCAGGCATTAACAATAGATGTAATTATGGAGGATAGATATGGGAATATATGCTTGAGAAAAAAAAAAAAAAAGCTTTCCTCACAACACTGCTCTGAAAAACAGCAGAACAAAATGGAAGTAATTCACTTAATTGTTCTCCATAAATCATCTCTTGGCAGCAAGCTTAACTGGTCCACCAAGGGCCAGTTAAAGCAAAAGGAGCCTGAGTGCTTTTTATACTCAGGGCTGGTTTTGTACTACAAGAACTGTAAATAGCTCCAGGATGGTAGCACTTCTTCCCTTTCCAAGGAGAGAGGAACATCCATGCTCATCTGGCCCTAAACCCTGCCTTCAGAACATGCACAGCAGATGGATCGGCATCTTCTTCAATCCAATGTTTTACTGCCCACCAATGAGATACAATGCTGCAGTTAAAACCAGTAGTGCTGGACTGTTCTCCCACATGTGAGAGACAGGGCAAACTCACACAGCAGCTGCACCCTACTGTGTGGCTCTGATTTCTTTCCCATGTCTCACCACCACTGCACGATTGATTCAAGGGCACTGGGTGAGTGCTGCATACCTCAAAGCCATCCCGGGCTAGGTGGCAACCTCCCACTCCACCTGTGCCCACTGGGGAGTGGTGCCAGGTCCTGTGCACACCCTTACCCTCCAGGCAGGTACAGAAACTCTGCCCAGGGGAAGGACAGGGCACCACCAGGTCACTCCCGCTTCTGGTGTGGCCAGAGCCAACCACCTTCCTTCCCTGTTTACTTTCAGGGTGTTCATCTATGCTGTTGTTCAGAGCAGCTGGCAGGTCATTCGCACACTGCAACTCAAGGAGGTACAACGGAGAAGGACTTGGAGGACATTACTGACTCCCCCACAGAACACTCCTTTTGTCTCCTTTTCCTTCACAAGTTGCTAGAGGTATTTTTTTACTCCCTCTTCTTTTTCCTCCTGTTCCCCCAATTCTTCTGCCTCTGCTGCCTGCTAACCCTCATCTCTCTGGAATCTCTCTCTGGCAGGCAGGAGGGAACCATGCCCTACCTGTACCAGGACTCAAAGCCGAGGCCACCTGTGCTGCCCGGGACAGCGCGTGCCACCCACAGCTCAGGGAAAGCCTATCAGGAGTTGAAGCAGGAGTGTCTGCACAAGGGAGTCCTTTTTGAGGACCCTGATTTCCCTGCCTGCAACTCCTCACTCTTCTTCAGTGAAAAGCCACCTATTCCCTTCATCTGGAAGAGGCCTGGGGTGAGTATACCATTGTGCTCCCTCCTTCCATTCTGCCAAAAATCAGACTGTACTGTGCTTTGGGATCATTCCAAACACATGGTTTGTTCAAAGAGATACAAAGTGCAGGGGTAACCCTTCCTACACCAGGGGCGGCAGCATGGGATTGGGGTGTCATCCATGAAGAGCTTGAGCCATGAGACAAGAGGACTGGAAGGTTTCACCCCATGTTTTAGATGTAGGTCATTGTATAACTATGCTTGCTGCATATGTATTTATGAACACGCATAAACAACTTGTAACCAACCTTCTTTTTAGCATCATTGCCAAACAAAAATATTGTTAAGATGAAAGTAAGACAACATGGAAGGAATTAAGGATAAAATATATTATGATGATGTTCTATGTAAAAATCAAGTGTTGTCAATGGCAGAAATTCATTATTAGTTAAACTTAAAAAATCCAAAACTTCCAGCATTTAGATTATGAGACTCTTGTACTTGTTCATTTCCACCATAAAATACTGAGAAATTACAGATACGTGCCATGGTTACTGAGGCATTCAGCAGTAGCCAAGGGCTTGGTGAGTATTGTTTAATGCATCTTGCATAACAATCATAAACAACATAGTGAGAGCCTGAAGCTTCACTAGTCGCATGCTCTCAGATCACAAACCAAACACCATTTCAGGTCCTTTCTCCTCACTTATTTATGTAATAGGCATAGAAAAGTTGTGGCTGTATTTTATGTTTAAGTTCTTTTTCTTCATAGTTCTTTCTAATATGCTTCTGTCTTAGTAGAAAACTTTCCTTTGGCAACACCAAGAAAAGGAGAAAAATTCATAATGATAGGCACTCAAATGCCTCAGTGTTTGATAGTTAACAGAGTGCCACTACAGAGCAGAATTAAAGCTATTACCCCTGGACAAATTTCAGCTATTAGAAATAGGAAATCTCCATATGCTGTAAGTGCAACTGCTGCAGGCACTGCTACCTGCCTTACCTACCTATGCCCCAAAAGTCGGGTGGGCTGTGCGGTGCCCAACAGCACAAGGCATGTCTATGGGACTGAGATGCTTTTAATCTGGTGACTTTGGAGTGCTGCAGAGCATCAAAAATGCAAGTGCCTGTGACAGCAGATCAGGGAAGAACTTTGTTCCTTCAGACAACTGGAGAGCCACTAGGTGCTAGTTTGTGTCTTTTCCATTTGAGGTTTCACAATAGTTAAACTTTACTGCAAAATATGGCCAGGAGCATCTAAGAACTTATGTGTCCTTGTGTGTGGTACCCAGGGACAGCCAAGAGCAGCCTGTTTGTTGTAGTTGTCACAGTTTTCTCCAGTGCACTGAACTGGAAACATTTCCAGGATGAGTAAGTTACCTGAAAAGGGATCTGGCTTTACACTCCAATTCTCACTGTCCTAAAAAGTGAACTTTCATGAGCTGCACAGTGATAAATAAAGCTCAAAGAGGCTGAGAGGACATGCAAGGACAGAGATTAAGTTATGCACTTCTCCATCTTCTTAGCATTTGAACTAACTCAGTTTGATCTGCACTACCCATCAGGAGCATCAGCAAAACTGAGGCATTGTAGCACCATTTCAAGAAAACACTTTTTACTTTGCAAGTGGAATATAGGTCTGGTGTGTATACAAGGTTATCTGCCACAGCTCAGTTGGCAGAGCTGGAGAGGTTGAACACAAGAACATAGCCTCTGTGCAGCATATCTGTGCTTAAACAGCTTTTCATGCTGATTGGTTTTTACTGCCTTTCTTACCAATATTTTTTAGTAGCTTTGAAGTGTAGCGCAATACACGTGGGCCATTGCAGGGCCAAATTTTGTCTCCCCTTATGTCTTCCCTCCCCTCACCTCCCTTTGTCTCTCCTTCTCCTCCCTTTCCCCTCCCATTCCCCTTTTCCCTTTCCTTTCCCTTTCCCCCTTTCCCTTTCCTTACTGTGTTAGTTGAAAATTCAGCAAGATCCAGTTCTGGGTTTTGTCCTTTAGCTTGCTCAAAGCCCTAATATACATTATTATACCATTCAGCCTGAAAATCCCTATAACATAAATATTCTTTCTACAACATCCACTCAATAACCGTAGAGAGTGCATGAGTGCGTGGGGTGTTGTGTAGCAGAGAATGTGGCATAGATCCAGTGAAAATGTTTTCAATTCCTTGTTATTTATTCTGTTTTATTGTTTGTATTTTCTTTAGACACAGGAGATTGAATTTTGGTTGTAGAGCTGCACCCCAAGCAATGACCTATGAATCTAATGCTCAGACTCATGTCAGTGGAAAGGTTTTTTTATGTCATCCCTTGCTAATACATGGAGTTTTTTGATAACAGCTAAATACAGGTCTTGGCATCAGAATTATGCTTCCCAGAAGCAATGATGCTGAAACAAGGCATCAATGATTCTGAAACAAGGCATGTTATTAAAGATCAGGTACTTTATCATCTGATTTATGTCTAAAGGCAATGAGCTCTTTTTTATTGTTCACATCCAGTCCCAGCAAGACTGAGTGTATTTAACAAGCAGGTGGGCCAGGTAAGGAGGAGCTGATGCTTGATTTCCCTTTGCTCCACACAATGGGGACACATGTACTGTGGTGTTTCCTCCCCAGAGCACTGTCACTGTGGATGAGCGACAACCTGGGTGCCACTGCCTCCCCTGCAAATGCGAACAAAAACATATGCAAGCCAGCTTCATCCTGAATATTATCACCTCTGCAGAGTGAGCTTCACAGGAGCAGTGCCTAGTCCACTGAAGAGAGTGTTCTGGCTGGCTCCAGCAGTGGCCAGCAGTAGATATTTCAACAGTAAGTTGAGGAAGCTGAACAAAGCTATCAATATCCTGCCCTGATAGCCTCACAAAATGCAGTGATATGAACCAAAAAGCAACTCAGTTTCCTTCTAGGCAAATGCAGGTGTTAAATGACTGAATATCTTCTATTTCCCCCTCCTCTTAATTTTTGTTCTTTTTTTCCCACACATTTCTACCACTTAGGCAGAAGTGTCTTCATGCCATCGGGTTTGCAATTACAGATCAGGACAGACTGATTAACTACAGGCGTATTCCTGTAGTAATATATTAGATACCCTC
This sequence comes from Eubucco bourcierii, assembly GCA_013396675.1. Taxonomy (NCBI): domain Eukaryota; kingdom Metazoa; phylum Chordata; class Aves; order Piciformes; family Ramphastidae; genus Eubucco; species Eubucco bourcierii. The sequence goes on from VWZE01015199.1 coordinate 213,711, forward strand.
CTACATTAGATATCCTTCCCCTTTTTTGGTTCAATCAAAACAAGTATACAGTTCATGGGAAAGGAAAGAAGATCAGAGAATTCCTGACACATTTATTGGTTCAACACTGTAATTTTTCTCTCCAGCTGACGAAAATAGTCAAATGAATGATTGAGAATTGCTTTAATGACACCGTGAGCAGCAGTCTCTCTGAGCACACAAGGGTGGGTAGTGTCAGCTCCCAGTAAAAATTAACTCTGTAAAGTAAACAAGGCTGGAGTCTACCTTTGTTGTTTGCTTATTTGAGGAGGAAATGGTCTCATGGTTATTATACACTGTATGTTCAAGGTATTATGTGCAGGTAAATAAAAGGCTTAATAGTGCATTTAAAGGTAAATTGCCCATCCTGGTTTTCCACCCATTGGAGGAAAACAAGCAAGCAAACAAATAAAGAAAAACTCCACTCACCAGGGTTGTAAGCTAACACGGAGATTCTGGACAAGATTGTGCTCTGGTGTTTTAATGATTGCCATGAATGAATAACAAACACTAGCCTTCTATTAGCAGACAACTAATTATGAAAAACTGAGAAAAGCTGATTCTTTAATTGCTCTGCTCTGCAATTAGCAAAGATTCACCACCTCGGCTTTTGTTGCGGCTATGCTGCTGCAGGATGAATTAGCTTGTGGCACACACCATGCTGCATGTCTGGGCTTAGTGATGGTAATATTTTGCTGGTTCATTCTAAGACATTCCTGTATCTCTCTCCCACTCTCACAGGACATTGTCAAAGACCCCAAGTTTATTGTTGGAGGAGCCACAAGAACTGACATTTGCCAAGGGGATCTTGGTGAGTAATGTCCTCTGGATGGATATGTTCATGTCTACACCCCTTGTGAAGCAGCAGAAATATCCTCACACATGAGATAATGTTGTCCCTCCTGAATTTTTGGAAACAGTGAAGCTGGAGGTACCACCCATGCTCACTTTGACTGCAGCCACTGCTTTGATAGCACCCTCCCATCTGTGTCAGGGACCATTCTGGTATAGTGAGATTCAACACCAGGGAAGGATTTCCGCATGAGGATACTGTGAGCCCAAGGGACTCTTTTGTCTACCAGTATCTCCAAACTGAAGCACATTCTGCAGACATGCTTCTTGGGGCCACATGATCTGTCTTTTGGATTTCAAGAGAGGTGGCAGCCCCTACACCATCTTCTTCTCTTCCTGGAGTGAAGAAAATGAGAGTTTTCATCACTTTTCAATTCACAGGTGACTGCTGGCTATTAGCAGCCATAGCTTCTCTCACACTGAATGAAAAAACACTAGCAAGAGTGGTGCCACTGGATCAAAATTTTGGCCCAGATTATGCTGGAATATTTCATTTCCAGGTAAGATGAACTTCTGGCACAACATGAACACATTTCTGTCATTACATGCCATGGTCTATTTTGCAGAGGGATTGCCAGTTATAGAAAAGGAAACTTTGAGAAAAAAAAAAAAACAACCAAACAAAACCAAACAGCAGTAGCTTGTTGTTGAACTTACACTGTTGAGCTTACACTGTTGTTTGTGTGTTGAGAAACAACCTAGAGGGCTATGACAGCCTCCCACAATCATCTGCATATCCACTTCTGCCCTGTGAAGAGATACATGGTTTTAGAAATAATCTCATATTTTCCTAGGCACAACCTCCCCACTTATTATGTAAGGCCTTAAAGGAGTTGGACTGGGATCTGTAAAACATGTTTGTCTTAAAGTTCTCTTGAATCCTGTGGTAGCCACTTGTGTGTAGTTACATACATGATGTTATTCACACAAGCAGCTACAGTACAGCTCTACATTTTCATTCTTAAGATAGAATACCCTTCCTTCATGGCAGTCCAGCATGCTATATGGATGATTTACATAGGACTTCTAATCAAGCCTGTGATTGCCACTAACTTGCAATTAGAAGTGTTGAGAGTCCTATGCTCAAGGAATGACATGATGTCAGCAGACTCACAGCCCATCCTTTCTAAATAGTTTTGGCAGCACAACGAGTGGCTGGATGTTGTGATTGATGACAGATTACCCACCTTCAAGGGCCGCTTGGTTTTCCTACACTCAGCTGAACACAATGAATTTTGGAGTGCCTTACTAGAGAAAGCCTATGCCAAGTAAGTTACACTGCGCATGCAAAATTTGCTGTCTGTACATATATTTTTCACAATCTGTACATGCATTATTCACAACTCAAATAAGCAGCTTCTATCCAGTGTTTTTTGTTGCTGCTGGTGGTTGTTTTTTGGTTTTTTTGGTTTTTGGTTTTTTTTCAGTTGGGTTTTTTGGGGTTTTGTTTGTTTATATTTTCTACTGCCCTGATCTAAAGACATTGTGTCTATTGCTTGTGAGCTGGTTCAGCTTCCTGCACATGATTAGATACAATCCTTGCTAACAGCAATAGAGTTGGATCAAAGCCTGAATCTTGCCATTTGTGTCTCTGCTGAGACCTCAATGATTCTGGCTAACTCAGTGTTTTTAAACTATTTGGCAAGTAGTAAGCCACTGGCACACATTCATATTCAGTCCTTGCCAACCTGATAACTGACACTAAAGAAAGAAAAGTCCTAGGCCTTAAGAATATGAACAAATGGATGAATTAAAAGTTCAATTAATAGGGTAAGTAGAATAATCTCAATACTCCTTCCATATATCCTGGGTACATTTTAGGGTACTTTTGGCTTCAATGTCATTGTATTTTCATGCCCATGTGAGAAATCTCTCAAACATGGGTATCCTCAAAGTTTTGAAAGCATTTCTCACAATCAGCATGTGTTTTCCAGGCTGAATGGCAGCTATGAGGCTCTGAAAGGAGGCAGCACAATAGAAGCCATGGAGGACTTCACTGGGGGTGTAGGAGAAATGTACGAGGTTAAAAAGGCTCCTGACAATTTCTATGAAATCCTAGAGAAAGCTCTGAAAAGATGCTCCATGGTGGGCTGCTCTATTGATGTAAGTAAGAAATGGAGTCCAAATTTATCAGTTTAGCTTTGTGGTTTCTCTGTTAGAAAAATCTACTTTTTAATGACTAGCTACATTAATGACAAGTAGATGGACATGCACTTAACTCCAGAATTAATAGCTATGAACTGATAGTTATGTAGGATAGTTATATATGATATTTATGTAGGTTGTGGTCCTGCTCTGGCAGAGGGGTTGGACTCGATCTCTGGAGGTCCCTTCTAAACCCTACCACCACTGGGGTCCTGTGATATAGTACAGCTGTTTAAAAGGAAAGGAAGAGATTCATCAGTTTTCAGCAGGTGATGGCCACTGTATTTAATGCAATAGTGACATAAGTATGAGCACTCAGTGAACGCAAACTTTCCTAACTGGTTTGTTCACTTTTAGCATTAAAATTTCCAATGATTTTTCTGAAGACTTACTGGTTCCAGAGACTACAAAACTTGGGTTTTCCTTCAGCCCTGAATTCTGTAACAAATCCTACGGGGAATTCAATGGCCTCGAGACCATTTCCAGGATCTATATTTTTGTTTGTAATCAGGTGCTGAGGCTTAGGGTGTGTCGCTTTTATCCTATCAGAGACTGAAAACTCCAGCTTTCCCAGAGTAAGCTGGGTAGTACCTGTTGGTGGGTAACACCTTCAGGGGTTACTTACACTGCTCTGCCAGTGTCTGATCCGGAGTAAAAGGAGCCATCCACGTATTCTTAGACTTCTGGTGAAAAATGTCCAGACTTCTCAGCAGCAACAGTGAAGCCCCATTGTTGTTCCTTGCTGACTGTGCTCAGCGGGAAAGGCAGTATGGAAACAGTGTGCCATGTTTCTCCACTAGAATGAGCAGCTGGAGAAAAGGGTTTCAGCATAAATGAAAAATCCCACCAAAACCAAAATATTCCTTTTGGGTGTTTGTAATAAAGGCAAAGTAAGTGCCTAGGCTGGAGGAGAAGGAAAGGCTTTTTGCACTCTGCCCAAGAGCCTCATCATTTAATATTCGGCCAGGCTGAGGGAGACTTGTCTCAAACCCAATGTTTGCCTGTCTCAAAACAGGACTGTTTCACAAACTCTTTCTTTTACTCAAGACTGTGCCCTCAGCTTTGGGGACTGATGTTTTCTGACAAATCAGTTTCTCTTCTGATGAAGCTTTACTTCTTGTTATGATTAATTATTTATCAAACTAGAGAGAGAGCATGAAACTCAGTCTTCAATGCCATCACTGCTCCATCAATGTCTTTTTACAAGAAATGAGACCATATCAACATCTGATCTCAGTCTGAAATCACCTTTTCCCATCCCTAAGCTGACACAAACTGCATTTGAATGAGAGTTAAAACTGAGATCCTGGAAGTGTAGATGATGATGATGTAAAATCACAGTGAGAGAGAATCCATTTCAGGATGGAACCATATTATTTTCCCTCTGAGTGAAAAATGCTAAAAAAAAAATGTTTAAAATCCTTTTCTTTCCTCAAAGGGTGCCATTGCACCATCACTGCATTGAGCAGTCAAGTTTCCTGCTATAGAATCATAGAATGGTAAGGTTGGAAGGGACCTCAAGGATCATCTAGTTCCAACTCCCTGCCATAAGCAGGGACACCTCCCACTAGTACAGGTCGCTCAAGGCCTCGTCCAACATGACCTTGAACACCTCCAGGGAGGGAGCAGCCACAACCTCCCTGGGCAACCTGTTCCTGTGCCTCAGCACCCTCACTGGAAAGAACTTCCTCCTAACATCCAGTCTAAATCTCCCCTCTGCCAGTTTAAACCCATTGCCCCTAGTCCTGTCATTGCAAGAGCTTGTTAGTAGCCCCACCCCAGTCTTCCTGTAGGTCCCCTTCAGAAACTGGAAGGCTACTCTAAGGTCTCCTGGAAGCCTTCTCTTCTGTAGGCTGAAGAGCCCCAACTCTTGTAGCCTGTCCTCATAGGAGAACTGCTCCATCCCTCTGAGCATCTTTGTGGCCCTTGCTTGGACCCGCTCTAACACTTCAATGTCTTTCCTGTGCTGGAGGCTCCAGAATTGCACACAGTACTCCAGATGGGGTCTGACAAGAGCAAAGTAATGTTCATAGCACATAGTTCATAGTGAGCTAGCCACCAACCTTTAACCTGATACTTGAAGGAGACTACGTGGCACCATGTGTGATCTCACTCTGAAGAGAAAGGTTCACACATTTTCCCCCTTATTTCAGACGAACAGCGCTGCTGAATCAGAAGCCAAAACCCCCTTCGGCCTTATAAAGGGCCATGCTTATTCTGTGACTGGCATCGATGAGGTATGTTCGTCAGCGTGGGGTAAGGAGATAAGAGAATATCCCCCAACCTCAGATGACAGGAGAAGTTATCCTGGGGGAGTTATACAAATCCCACATCTCCTGTAGCAGTCTGCACCTCTTGCCCTGCTGTTACAGCAGCCTGGCCAGTGTGTGCACACTGGAGAAAGTCCTGCTCCACAGCTACTGACACTTGTTATTTTCTCAATTTCTTTCTTCCCCAGGTGAGCTATCGGGGCCGGCGAGTGCAGCTTATAAGGATAAGGAACCCCTGGGGACAGGTCGAGTGGAATGGCCCTTGGAGTGACAAGTGCGTACTCTGATCCATACACACTGACCTCACAACTGACAAATCCCAGCTTTGCTCCAAAGCCAGCTTCCTGCTGCCCTGGTTATCCCATGGAAAATGAAATCAAGAGTTTGAAGATGTATCAGAGTATTACTACCATCCTAACATATCACCCTCTCTATTTTAAAAGCTGGTCAATTAAGGGGACACTGTCCAAACTGTTTACACCCCAACCCCCACCCCCAATCTAACATTAGCAAAAAAAGCATTTATTAATATAAAAGGAGCAAGTTAATCTTAAGATACTCCCAAATGGATAAATTCTACATTTGGTGTGATTTTATTTATTTTTTGCAAGAGTGTTTCTGTAGTACTTGTAATGCAATGCCTGTACTTTGTCGTACTGCAGGTGAGATGGAAACTGATATTTATAGCCACTCTAAGTAGCTTACAAACTCATAAACTCCAGTTGCATTTACTGTTCTGGGTTTCTAAACATCTCAGAATTAGGCATGGACCTTACAGGTTGCATGTGGCCATTAAATGGTGCCTTCACATGGTGCCTACCAAAGTTATGGAAGGACACCAAAACACAACAGGACTTACCTGAAAACCAGTCTTACTGTAGTGAAAAACAGCACTGCATTCACCCCCAACAGACACTTTTCAATATGGTTTCACATATGCACGTGGTTTCATTTTTGTTTCACTTTCTTCTATTAAGGGTTTTGGGGTTTTTTTTATTCACACAGATTTAGAGGAGATGATCCATAATCTCCCATGGCCTTTAAAATGCTGAGACTTGAAGTCATGTGTAGGACTACTATGAATGGCCCTGTCTTTAACATGACTCAGAAATAAACTAAGTATTTCCGTATCAGTTCTCATCCTTTAGTGTCTTGAAAAAGAAAAATGTGGATAATAACGAGTGAATAAATCTCAAAAAAAAAAAAAAAAAAAAAAAAAAAAAANAAAAGCCAAACAAACAAAAAGGCAGTGAGATTAATATAAGAACAGGCATCTGACAATTTGAGCCATGACTTGAGAGGCTGTCTGCAAAGAAGTGCTCTAATTCTGCACTTAGGATGTTTCACAGATGGAGAGAGACTAGCAGGTCAATACAAGAATCTATATTAACATTTTGCAGTGGTTACTGGAATTAAAACCTCAGCACAAGGTGCCTTCTATTCCCTGTTTATTATATTAGATTGGAAAAGTAGTAAGATATTTCCATTTTTTCCAAAAAGTTTATAACCAGGTTTTTGTTTTATTTTGGCCTGCTGCAACTGGAGCTGTAGGGGTGAATGAAAAGGAGGCAATGATTTTACCTGAAATCCCAGTTATTCCAGCAAATCTCCCTGTACAGGCGAAGGAGCCTATTCAGTTCTCATTGACTTCAATTTGAAGAAACATCTGGCCCTAAATTACTGACAAACAGATAAGAGGAGATGATGCTACAGATGGGAAAAGTAGGACTGTGAAACATCAAACTCCTGAGGTTTGCCAACCGCCTTACTGTACCCAACACCAACACCTGAGAGCAATCCCAACTCTCTATTGCTGGCAATATCTTATGCAAGATCATCCTGGAGCAACCTTGAGATCTTTGGCCCACTCCTGCTTCCACCAATGTTAGTTGGGTATCTGCAACCATAAGTGATTTGGGAGACCTCTTAAATGCATCTATGTTTATGTGACACACACACAAATAAAACACTTCTGGAAGAACAGCCTGTTATTGTGTCCAACCAGCTGCTGTGAGCCAGGGGAAATTAATTGCCACATACTCACAGTAAAGCTCGGGTTTGTTTTCTTGCAGCTCTCTGGAATGGCGTTCAGTAAGCCCATCAGAGCAGAGGCGCCTATCTCAAGCAGCACGGGATGATGGAGAGTTCTGGTAAGTCACATGTCTTTAAAGTGTCAGAAACCAAGGTCTAAGTGACCAAAAAGTGCAATACAGAAAAAACTCATCTTCTGCCTCAGAGTGGGCAGGTAGAACACTCTCTTGGATTTCTGGGTGTTTCATGTGTGTCCATGTCTCTTTTAATAAGAAAAAGCATTTTAAAAGTTGCATTACTTAGCATATCTCAAATACTGTGTGATTCCCATGAATGTAACTTTTTAAACCCTTCCCTCATCAAAGGCAAACTCTACAGAAGAAAGCTTTGTACTGGCATGTATCACTTATGAAATGCCTTCAGACACACACTGGAAGGGAAGGGAGTCATGAGAAGCAATACTAATTGTCATGGAAAGTAAAAGGACATCAGATTATGTGTGAAATGATAGAAAACTTGAAAAAAGATTGAGTGAAATGAGGGGAGGAAAACGGAGTGGAGATTGCTTTAGAAGTGTGAAGAGTTCTTCATGCCAAATTCATGGTTCCAGACAGAGCAGACAGCTGATCTCTTCCTGTATCAACCATGCTGTGCACTACTGCCAGTGTGTCCGGTCGTATGCTTTAGGACCAGATGCTCATCTCTTTTACACAGAGGTAAACCTAGAGAGGCATGTAGTAGTGCTATTTCCTGCAAGTTAAATCCAAATTCAACTTTAGACCTGAGAAACTATTAAATATAGATAGTGCAGCATGTTACATCACATAAAATTATTTACCCCAAACTTTGATACCTCTAGAGGGAAGTAGGTCCACCGGCTGATCCATCGCTTAAGTATTTTGACATAGAATATTTTCAGTTATTTTGCTATTGAAGTTGCAAATGCAGTAGGTTGTTCTCAGTTTTTCAAAAAAGGTTTTGTGGTAGCTTTTTTTGTTGTTGTTTTTGATCTGGCTACAGCTGGAGTTTATAAGGTAAATGAAAATGGGGCAAAAATTGTACCTGGCTCCAGAAAGCATCTCAATACAGGTCATGACTCAAAACCTTTCTGTGTAATGGAGTTATGAGTGTGCAAGTAAGCAACAAATGGGTAATGAAATTCATTAAGAAGTTGTCTGTCCTGCAGAGCTAAACTGATACTTAAGTAAGTCCTCAGAGGGCAAGTAAAAGTTACTGAGGTTCACCATACCCAGGCAAAAGTTGGCCTTCCTCATCTGGTATCTTAGCCATTCAGAGCAGAATCTGAATTGGGGCTAAAATTTCTGTTGAAAGCATTAGGTGGACAAAAATTGCATGCAGAAGGCAACAAATGCTTCCAAAACCAGTCAGGCAAGTTTGATGCTGTCTAAACCCTCCACCCAGTCCATTAGACTTACTTTTCCCACTGTTTTGGCTCTGTCTTTTTCTCTAAGGAGTGTTTGTCTCTTTGCCTCTGCTAAGCCACTCTTTGATGGTTTCCCCATCAGGCTTCACATACAGACTTCGCATGACCAATAATGTAATGTATCCCTAAAGACATTAAAGCGGTCAGATGAGGAAAGGGATAGACATAGCTGCTTCTCTACAGCTTTCAGTTTGCTCCTACTGTGGCTCTTGCTGATGTGGTTTAGCTGAGGAGATGGTGAATAAGCTCTGTTCCTTCTTCTGCAGCAGAGTAGCTTCAGCTACTCAGGAGTCTATTCACCACTCCTGGTGTTGACGTGGCTTGCCTCCCTGGAAAGACAAGGCAATTTTTATGAGATGCTTTAAAACTTACTGCTAGAAATCATGAGTAGCAAATTAATTAGGTCCTCAAGAGTTCAAAAAATGTTCTCCATGGGATGCATTATCTTTGGGCTTAGCAAATAAAGTAAGGTGCAGTGAGTCTCTTCTCCTTGTTGACCACAACTGGTTTCTATCGAAATAGGTTAATAGTATGGTTTACAGTTAGCCAGCAACATAGACATCATGAAGGGTCTGCAAGCTGAAAGGGAACCCAAGAAACCTACTATGCACTCATGAGCAAATTCTGTAATTGTGCCTCAAGTTTTTGACCCAGTTTATTCTATGTGCTGACTGCACACAAAACAATGGTAGTTTCTTCTACAGGCTCATTTCTGTTGAATGAAAAACAAGAACAGGAAGACAGAATATGCCTGTTTAATCACATGTATTGTGTTAAGGTAGGACAGGAAAGCTAAGGGAAAGGGTAACGCAGCAACCAAATTAGATAAAAAATGATGGAACATTTAAAGCAAGAGGGATAGGTGTCAGAGTATCAGAGAGATTATCAGAGGGAAGACTTTTTGCTGCTTTTTGTTCTTTGGATTTGTGAGAGCAGAAGAACATCTCCAAGGCAAGATGCTGAGGGCCTGCTGATCTCATTAACTACCCCAAGATTTTTTGGCTACATGTCAGCAGTTCAGATTGGTCTTGTCCAGGTGCTTCTATTAGATGCAAAGAAGGCATCCTGCTGTTGGTTTCTTGCTCACACTAGTCTCTTCCTTCCAAAAATCAGAGAGTCAGAGTCTTCTATCCCGTCACCAGCACAAATCCAGGACAGCCCTACGGAAGTCAGAACAGGTGTTCTACCTCTTAGGAGCCAAATCTGATCTATAAAGTGCAATTCTTTCATCTGCTTTCCAGCACATTTCTAAAGAACCCAGAGTTGCATAGTGTGGCCAGGAAAGTGAGCCACTTACAGAGACAGATTTTGCTGTGCTGCTCCTGCTCTAGCAAACTCGGCATTAAACTGAGAATTAGCAGTGCCTGGGACTAGCAAACTGAGAATTAGCAGTGCCTAGGGCTAGCAATATATGGGAGCAACCTACAGGAAAAAGAACAGAACTCAGTAAAGCAAACCCTGCTGTTTCTTCACACACTAAACCTAAATTGTAAAATGGCCCATCACAAGTGCAAATTAATACCACCACAGGCATCTATTTTTATGCAGAGGAAAAATGGACCTAGCTGTGTTTAATGAGCTAAATCAAGGGCTAGTTGGGTCCTCTCTGCCACTGCTGCAGACAAACGTGGTGTTGGAGAGCTTTTGAGTCCTACTACTCTCTTTTGGGTTTAGGTATCACTTACTGGAGAAAAATTACAACTATAGAAGTTTATGTTAGGAGATCAAATTTTATACCTTATTTCTATGGTCCAGAGAGAGAGAGGGGCTCTTATAGGTAATCACTGAGAGCAGAGAATGTATCTGGATGGTCATTTGCCCTTAGAAAGATCTAATATCTCTTCTCTTTCACAGAAGGAAGTTCAACCTACCAAAACTACCCTCTTAGAACACACAGGGCTCCTGTCCTTGCAGTGCCCACCATACAAGCTGCTGTCTCTTGGAGAGCTTCCCCGCTCTGCTTCTCTTGCACAGGGCTGCCCACCATGTCCAGTGGCTCTGAATGTCCCTCTCTTGATTGTTTACTCAGCTGAACACCAGGCTTCTTGGCCAACAGGACTGTTGGAATCTTTTTTCCATTTTACTTGCTAGATAAAATCATGTGGCTTATGTGCGTCTTAGCATGCTGAGTAGACTGCTTTTGACCAGCCTAGCCTAGAAGATCAAAAATAGCCATATTGCAGCATTTACTTCCTCCTCATAACCACTTTGAGTCTACCTTGGGTATAAAATATATGTGGTGCAACCTACATGACACAGTAGCAGGCAAAAGTCTCTATATCATCTTCAAAGGCAGATTGGAGCCACCATTCGAGTCCAAACACACTTTTTGTCTCTTGTGTTTGGTGCATATTTTTGCTAAGACAAAGCCTCAAGCACTCATAAAGGAGAGGAGGGTGAGCATTTTGAGTATATTATCAGGGGCCCAAATGTGTGGGCAGGTCAATCATACCATGGTTTGGCTAATCAACCAGCATATGTCCCTTATAGTGCTGTCATGAGGCTGGCATTGAGCATACAGCTGGTTTGTAGGCAGACTTGACTCCTGGACATATGCCTGCTATCCTTTGGTTGGCTCTTCAGCAAAACAGATGCAACCATTAAGGCCAGGATACTGTTAGTGAAACAGCTCTTTCCATCACAGATTTTGTGCCACTGTCACTTCTTTTCATCTTATACTCAGCTGAACTGAACAAAATCAACATTTGTAATGTCCAAAAAAAGGTGTAAGAGATGTCAGATCAGGCTTAGACAATAAGGGTGCTTGTGTTGTACACCACTGTGGGTGAGAGATGAGATCTGTCTTCTCCCCTTGTGTACAACGGCATATATCCATGGTCACTGAAACTATTCAGATTCACACAAGTTAGTGATCAGGTACTGGGACCCTGTAGAGTAAGTGCTTCTACTGGATAACCTTCACTAAAGTGAATAGCTGCCTGTTCCATCCCATGTCTTTTGCTCAGGATGAAATTTGAAGACTTCAAAGTGCATTTTGATAAAGTTGAGATCTGCAACCTCACTCCAGATGCCCTGGAAGACAACACTGCCCACAAGTGGGAGGTGACCATCCACCAGGGCAGTTGGGTCCGGGGATCCACCGCAGGAGGATGTAGAAATTTTCTGGGTAAGTAGGTACTGCTTTGAAAATGAGAAGCAGGTACTGAAGTCTTTACCCAACCCTCAGCCACCTCTCCTGTTGTCCCATAGCCAGAACTGTGTGTGCAGGCCAAGCCAGCTGAGTTTCAACCAGCAAAGGACACAAATATTCATATGGTCATGGTTGAGACTTTGTGGTAAAAGAACTGTTTTCTTTGCTCTCAAGTCCTTGGATCTGATTGGCCTCTCATTTACATTTACATAAGCAAGACTGGCTCAAAATAGGTTGCTTAAACTGCAACAGTAAGTGTAAAATGAGACAAAAATCCATCTCAGCCAGCACGTTGGTGTGGCTCTAAAGTAGCATGATGGCTCTGAACTGTGTCACTCCAGACTGACACCACCACTATGGGAACACTGTGGGAATACTTTTAATAAAATCTTCATTTAAGCCATGGAAATTGAAGAAAATGTCATGCCTAAAATCTTTTTTACACCTAATTCCACAAAGGACTTTGGGATTTGGCTTATTTTCTGCAGAACTTAATGGAAAGAAGCATGACAGAAGATGGAAAAACCTAAATTTGAGTAGAAACTCAGCTTAACTGTCCTTTTTGTTGCCTCTTTATTTTTCATAGTAGTAGTGTTATTATCCTGAGGCAAGACACTCTGGTATTCTTTCCACTGGCAGAGACTTTCTGGACAAATCCACAAATCAAGCTACATTTGACAGAGAAAGATGATGGAGAGGATGACTGCACATTCATAGCAGCACTGATGCAAAAGGATCGCCGCAAACTCAGGAGGCTTGGTGCTGAAATGCTGACCATCGGCTACTCTATCTACGAGGTACTCCCCTGCTTTGATGGCGCAGCAGCCGCACTCTCAGTGTTGACACCTTTCTCTGGCTTTGTACCCCTGCCAATCATAGTGGATTTTTAGGGCTCTTGCATTTAAAATAACCTTCTCAGTTACATCAAACCCCAAAAAGAATTTTCACATGGTTGGGATGGAGTCCTCTCAGAGGAGCTTTTAGGCACCCCTAACAGGGTCATGTGTTACCAGGATAGACTCCATGGCCACATGAATCTATAATCCCTTGTCTGTCCCCTAGAGAGAGGATGTTACTTCTTAAGAACCTCTTGGGGCACTTCACACACAGGAGTACCTGTCCATGAGTGAGGCTGTGATTGGCAAATCTGTTGTCACTGCTCTGTGATGTGCTTCCTGAGACGATGATATTTAATGGTAGGGAGTGTTAAGCAGGAAGACAATGTCTCGGAATCATCTTAGACTGAGCAGGAAAGGAGTAACGGTAACTGGTCTTTGCCATAAAGTGGGAGGTAGGTTGCTGTGAGCATGTGGGTGAAGGCGTAAGAATTAGGGTCACAGCCAAGGGTAAACTTTGTGGCAGGCAGGGTTTGGCTATGTGATTGGGAAAGGAGCAGGGATGACTCCCAGCATGCCCCAGCCAGGGTAGCATTGCCTTTGTGTCCCCTCCTAGAGCCCCAACAGAGATGGACACTTGGACAAAGACTTCTTCAGGTACCACCCCTCCAAAGCCAGGAGCAAAACCTACATCAACTTAAGGGAAGTATCTAACCGATTCAAGCTGCCACCGGGTGATTACATTCTTGTTCCGACCACATTCGAGCCGCATCAGGAGGCAGATTTCTGTCTGAGAATTTTCTCTGAGAAGAAAACCATCACAGAGTAAGTCAGAAGCAACCCCCGAGCCCTCTGGTGTTTGTTAGCGTGTGAGGCTTCTGGCTGCTGGGGAGAGTCTGGCTACCAGGCATCTAGCTCAGCAGCAGGGCCCTGGCATAGAAAGTTCCTGATTACTTTTTTGCATTTGCCCATTTTTGCTAAACCTGACTTTTCTTGGAGAGGAGTTTAGAAGGTGGGGAAATAAGGTTTGCCATGGTAAATTTGCTGAAGGCTTGACAAAGAGTTGCTAACTGCCTGATACTGTTTAGGAATTTGTGAGTGCAGAAGTATTTGTTTCCTGCTTATTTCCTCACAAGTTTGACAAATGGCATTTTTTAATTAAAAAGAGTACTGGGGGCAAAATATGAGCACAATGAATAAAAATGAGATTAACTCTTCAACAGAGAGCCCACACAGCTATGCCTTATCTAAGTCCTACTTGAAGTCTGTCTTAAGAACTTCTGACAAAATTTAAACAGTACAAAAATTCGATTATCTGAGAAAGTTTAGCTAAACTTAACCTGTGCAGTAAAAAATGTAATTTAATCTTTAACCTCTGGAAAATGTAATAAGCAAGCTTCCACTACAAGCAGATGTTAAATGTCTTCAGCTACTAAATAAGTTTTTCTTTTCTCCAGAGATCTAGATGAAAACGTTGCCATTGATCTCCCTGAGGTAAGACTGCAGAGTTAAAAAGGCAAGAGAGCAACTCAGCAGAAGCCATCACACTCTGCTCTTGCTGTCTTTGGCCAAAACACGTTCATTTCATAGGAATGTAAAAAGAGTTGTAACACTCAAAACAATAATCACTCTCCTTCTGCATCCTCTTCAAGGCTGTGGGCATCAGAGGTGGGTACCAGACACCCTTTAGCACCAGGGAGACACATGGCCAATCAAATCTTTTACAATTTTATTTATTATTAAAAAAAAAAAAAAAAGGCAGAAGAGATCTCCAGTGAGCTACATTCATTTTGCGTACAAATATCTTTATTTTACTTATCAGTATCTGTAGGTGTTGATCCGTGCATGTTCTTACTGAAATTACTCAGTTCTTTTTGCTTCTGAATGACCTGGTCTGCCTGCTAAGTGCTAATTGCAGCTGAGTCTGAGTCAGCTCCCATTTAAGTGTATCCGTGCAAATAAACCATTCGTTGTGGTGTGCCTTCCCATGGAAACAAGCTAAGCCAAGATCTCACGTATCCATCTTTAGTAAACTCTCCTCCATGGACCAGCTAACAAGTGCATCTCCATTTTTGGGATATCAGGGCCATGTTCAGTAGAAAAGCAAATCTACCTGCTTGTATCATTAAGTATCATTAAGGGTCTGCATCCAAACTGGAGCAGAAGTGGGGAACATACCTATAGTCAAAAGAAGTCAGTGGGCAAGCAGCATCACCAGGGCCACTTTTATTGTATCTTCTGTGGGAAGACAAAATAAAGCCATATTCTTTGCTTCCTGTGCTGTTACCTTCCTTTTCTCTGTTTTTTGTTTGTTTGGTTGGTTGGTTTTGCCTCAAGACCTCCTCTCTATTCACATGATCACCCCAGCTGTAGCAATGGTTCTGCACTACTGCATCTCTCAGCTGGGTGCATACTGAAGCCTGAACTCCACAGCCCTGTGACTAACTGAACCACATAGCTGGCAGACAGATGAAAGAGTTTTCAGGCTCAATATGGTACTGGGTAATGTGTCAAAGTCCAGCCAGTGCTGGCTGATGCCTTCAAGAAGAGTGAGAGGTCCCTGGATGATACCACTGGAGAGCACTCAGTAGAGATGTGGTTGTTCAAGGATAAAAGGAACAGAGTGGTGCATGGGTAGAATGAGAGGAGAGATGGGAGGCACTCTTAGTTTTGACATAGGCAAGGCAATAGCACACTACGCAACTGCAAAGGTGAAGGAAATGAAGTGATGAGACTCCCTTTGAGCAGCTAAATAGTAGGGAAGACTCAGGTCTAGCAATCTTCAGGAGCATGTGTACCCTTATTTTAAGACATACATCTGATGCACAGAAGGGCTATGTGAAGGAGAAATGTCACATTTTACAATTCTTATAATGACTCACATGGTACATGTTGCAGCCTATAAATCCAACCCCAACCCCACAAGAAACTGAAGAAGACAAGCAGTTCCGGGCACTGTTTGAGCAGATTTCAGGAAAGGTGAGTCCAAAACCTTTATGTGTGATAGCGAGATGCAGAAAGTAGTCACTTGTGCCTCCACCCAAGGCCAGGTGAAACCAAAATGAGGTATCTGTGGAGTATGTTTAGTTGCAGTGTGTTGTCTGGGCACCAGATGTCACCATGCCTTATGTCTAGATGGAGAAGTGTGCAATCTCTGGTGAGCAAACTGGAGGACCAGCACTAGAGCTCTAGCTCTGGGGAAGCCTGTCAAGTTCAGTGTCAAGCTGCAGTTTGTTTTTCTTTGAATCAGTGTTCTTGCTTTGGATCTCCTTCAGATAGCCACGTGCATAGCGGCACCCCTGTGCCTTGCCAGTCCTTGAGTTTTTAACCTTTTCTGAGTTTCGTGTGGTTCTCTTTTTCCCAAGTTACAGTTGAGTACAGATGGGTGATGTCTGTGTTTTCTGAGGGTTTTGGTATGTCTGGTTACGGAAACATTCAAGTAACCAATGCTGTTTATTTGTTTGCTTGTTTAATTTACTTTAGGACATGGAGATCTCTGCAGAAGAAATCCAATATGTTCTGAATGTTGTGTTAAAAAAAGGTAACTGCTATCAACATTAAAGATAAGAGTGGTAAAGATCTTTGTAAAAGCTACCATTAAATTCACCTATAGATAGAGGAATGTAACCTGTGCTAAGAGTCCTGCTTGGTGTATTCCAGCCAGCTGGGGCAGAAACAAAAACCATCTGATTCATGATCCAACAACAAGCTTGCCCTGCCTCCAGCACCATCTATGTCAGCTCAGTAAGGCCATCTCTCCAGTGCACTACTGCTCTGCTGGGGAGAGACAGGCACTGGGCTAGAACTTTAAAGATGTGGATGTAGCTCATGACCCTGCTACATACCCTTTATGCAACAGGAAACCTATTACTCTCTGGACATCATCTCATGATTTATGAATTGTCTTCAGTAAATACTACTTCTGTCTGGACTATAACTTCTCTATAATAAGGTGTATCTTCATCTTACAGTGCACAGGTCCTCCCACAATGAGAACTAAAAGCCTGCTATCTCTGCTTATGAAATCCTATTTTCTGCTTTCAGTTTCTGAAATGCAGATTTACCCAATGACTTCCTTCTCAATATTGTTCTTTTTCAGCAAAGAACATCAAATTCAAGAGCTTAAGTCTCATTTCATGCCGAAATATAATTTCTCTTATGGATGTATCCTTTTGAATAAGTGCTTGTGAGGCTAAATGAATACTGAATATAATCATGCGTAGCATATTATGTCAATATGGATGTGGTAATGCCATGGTAGAACACTACCAAAAGAAAAAAAAAAAAAACCCAAACAAACTTATGTGACAGTTGTATCATGATTTTTATTCTAGGAGTTTTATGTTAGGCCCTTCAAGACAGACCATTTTCTGGTGCAGATTAAGTGGCAGCTGCTCTAAAGTTAACCACTTTTAGAAGTAAATCTCAAATTACTTCTGTATAGAACAATGCATTTTTTAGCCATGGCTTTATTTGAAAAAGACTTACAAGTGATAAGTCAAGAAAAGGTTGTTGTCTGGAGGGTTAGATTCGCCAGACAGACTTGTGCATACAAGCTATGGGTCAGAAATTAAGGATCATTAGAATTTTGAAGATTACTGATATCAAAGCTTTGGGAGTTTTGACAACCAGAGTAAACTGGAAAATCTGGTCTTTCAGCTAGGTCCTGGAGCTCCAGGAAGCAGACATGTGGGTGTGAGTTGTCTGCCCAGATTTAGGCATTTATAGTGTAGGTGTCTACATCTAAACTAGCTTTCTAGACTTCCTTTGTAGATAGTGAAAAGGATGGTGTAATAATGCTTGTTCTGGATGCACCTGTGAGGGATGCTAAATGGCTGCTCAGATATTAGGTGAGATTTAACACAGCCCTGGTAGTTCTTCACCAGACTTTCCTTTCACAATGTTCTGAGTTTGCTTTATCATGACTTCTCAGGTAAAGCTTTTTTTTTGCAGCACACCTTCCTGACAGACAATTTCGTTACAAGTATGACAAAACAGATAAAATCCTAATAGGGAAAGCACCTAACATTTGGTATATGTCTTGTTTGTTCAGCTGAGGCATTCTTATCTTTTGCTTATGTTGATCCAGTCCATGACAGAGGTAACATCCTCTCAAACTTCTGTAACAGAAAACCAAACCAGACTTTGTCCTCTTAAAACTATGTCCATAATGTAACAATGCAGTGAAGATTAGTCACTGTGTATATGCAATGAGAACTGAGGGACTGGCCCTAAACTTCCTCCCTTAAAAACCAAGCTTCAGAAGGGAGCTGGTCCACATTCTCATCTCATCCTTACATGGTATGGGAACAGAGCCAGAGCGTGCACTCGACCCAAGAGCATGGCAACAATCCTAGGTTTACTATTTAGGATATAATTGAATAGTTTCCATGGTTTGCAATGCTTCCAAGCAAACCTCGGCTTACTTTCGAACAAATGGGGAAACATCTCTTCCTCTGCTTTGGAAGCACAGGGAATGCAGAACAATCATCCCACTCTGGACATGGTATTTGGAGCACAATGGAGAGGCAAAACGACATAAATGTAAACTAAACTCAATGCTGGCCAAGCTCTTTCTGTGTCATACGCCACCAAATTTCCTACCCGACAGTCTCCACACAGTGGCACAGAGAAGGGACAGTTTTTTATTCATAGAAGTCCAAAGAGAATCACCTGGTTGGAAAAGACCTTAAGATCATAGAGTCCAACTATAACCTAATATCTTTCCGTACACAACTGTGAGACCATGTCCATAAACACCTCATACAACTGTCTTTTAAATACCTCCAGGGATGTTGACTCCACCACTTCTCTGTCCTCTTCCAGTGCTTGGCCACTCTTCCAGTAAATAATTTTTTCCTAATATCCTAATATTCTTAATAGTATAAACCTTCCTTGGTACAACTTTAGGCCATTTTCTGTCATGCTGTTTCTAGTTACATCAGAGAAGAGACCGATCCCCACCTCACCATCACCTCCTTCTAGATGAGAGAGAACAATGAGTTGTAGAGAACAATGCAGTCTCAACTCAGCCTCCTCTTTCCCAGACTAAACAATCCCAGTTCTATCAGACACTCCTCACAGGACTTATATTCAAGATCTTTCACCAGCCTTCTTGCCCTATTCTGGACACACTTCAGCATGTCCTCCTTGTAGGAAGGGGCCCAAAACCGAACACAGCATTCAAGGTGTGGCCTCACCAGTGTCAAGTGCACTGGTCCTGCTGGCCACACTATTTCTGATGCAAGCCAGGAAGCTCTTGGCCATCTGAGCACACTGCTGGCTCGCGTTCAGTTGGTGGTTAACCAGTACCCCCAGATCCCTCTCTTCTAGGCAACTTTCCAACCACTCTTCCCCAAGCCTGTAGCATTGTATGGCATTGTGACTAGGGTGCATGGCCTGGCACATGGCCTTGCTTAATGCCATACAGTTGGCCTCTGCCCATCAATCCAGCCTGTCCAGATCCCTCTACAGAACCATCCTCACCTCCAAATGTCTGCAAACTTACTGAGGCTGCGCTCAATCCCCTTGTCAACATCATTGATAAAGATGTTAAAGAGAACTGGCCCCAGTACTGAGCCCTGGGAAACACTAGTTGTCACTGGCCTCCAACTGGATTTAATTCAGCTCTCCACTACTCTTCTGACCTGGCCAGTTTTGACCTAGCAAAGAGTGTGCCTCTTCAGACCATAGGCAGCTAAGTTTGTCTAAGAGGGTGCTGTGAGGAGCCATGTTGAAGACTTCTCTGAAGTCCAGATACATGAGATCCACAGCCTTTACATGACTCTAAGAAGAACTCAACTGGATAAACAGCCTTTCTACAGGAGTGATAATATCCTTAGGATCTGTGGGTACCCTCAACAGTTTCACCAGTGTGCGTGCTAAATAATGGCAGATATTAGCTAGACCCTACTTGGCACATTTTGACCATTTTGAATGCTTACTGAACCAGTGTAAGTCTGAGCAAGGGCTTTGTCCTGATAAGTTTGATGGAAAGGAGAAAGAGAATGAAGTGTTTTTTTATTTAGCAGCTCAAGGCAAGTGCCCCATCCTGCAAGCAAGCTGTGCTTGAGTGACATCAGTAACTTAAGTAAAATAAAGGAAAGCCAGGCAGATCTAGTCATTGCCTCTCAGTGTTGCTATACAGGCATTTTTTTCAGATCATAAGGACCAGATTTTGCCAGCTTCACTCCATCTCCCGCTATGTTTTGACTGAGCTATTGCAACAGAACTTGGTCTCTAGACAAAAATATTGAATAGCACATGGCTTGACTAACTCCTTAGTGTAGCACTAACATAGCAACTGGTTCTTACCAGGTGATTTAATTCTCTGTATAATTTATATCCCATTTACATTTAAAGCTGTTCTTGTCTTAAACCAACCTGTCTTTCTTTCTCCCATGTAGCCTCCATTGCTCAGCTGCGGTTTTATACCACATAAGGTTCCCCAAGTACCACAGTCACAGGCATGACTGTAACTGCTGGAGATGCAACTCATGAGAAATCCCAATATCCGATTCAGCAGCAACACAGGCTCTCCAGGCAATTAACATTTTCTGCTAACAAATACAGACTGAACTAGGACCACCATGTGACAAATCCTTTTCCTTAATTCAGGTTATCAGACCAGTGGCAATGGGAAACTGGAATTTAGTGAATTCAAAGTTTTCTGGGAAAAACTGAAGAAATGGATAGTAAGTGACATTATTCATTGTATTTCTGTCTCCGTTTCACTAGCTAGTTCCTGCATAGCTTATTGTGTACACAGAGACAAAAACAGAGACATGAGCATTTACAAGCCACAAAACTTAATGCATAAAAAATGTTTTAAAACTATAGGGGTTTGGCTTAGATAACAAAGACATTCTTAGCTTTCCATGATGCTAAACTATAATTGTTTTCTGGAAATAACAGAGATTTTTGTAAGAAAATCAACTATGTTTGTATAAAGATTGCAATGGGGACAAGTAAGCCAATCAAAACTAAACTTAAGGAGTTTCCATTACCGTTGTTGAATCTGTTGTACAGAACAAGAAGGTGATGATTCATGACTAGTCGGAAACAATCTTTTATTGAGTCACTACATTTCCATTATTGATCTCTCAGGAGTCAACTGTACCCAAGTCTGGGAAAGTGTTGATTCTAATTTTAAACACATTTCTCTGTCACTCTATATCGCAGTAAGAATAAGCAAGGTTGCAGAATCAGGCCACAGGCTGAATATTCAAATAAAGGCATTGTAATTGTTTCCTCGTGGTCATTAGTAGCTTTTTGTGAATTCATACTTCACACAAGCATCCAAAGTATGCTGTTCTCTGCTTCTTGTCTAGTCCATCAGAAATGGTTTTTTCTGGGTATTGGTGCTACATCTCTTTTAACAAAGGATGCATTTGATTTTAACAAGGGTGCTTGAGAAATCCCTATATCCTGTAGGAAGATAGTACATATATTTGGTGGAAAATTTTAAGCTGAACATAATGCAGCTCTAAATATCTTATGCCCCAAGAAAGAATCATGTTTGTCATCTCATTAAAAGGCTGGGATTTAATTCCGGTTTAATAATTATTTAATATTTAATTCAAAATTTAAACCATTCGTAACAGTTCTCTTGGCTGTACCATGAATGTGGCTGTTTAGATGTTTCATATCTAAAAGCAAAGGAGTAAGTAACAATCTTAACTTTATATTAAACAATTTGTCTCTGGTGTTCAGGATTATGGAGGAAAACATAAAGAGAGGTTAAGAGAATGCGTCAGCTAACAGTTAAAAGACAAGGAACAACATCTCCTTCCCACACAAAATCACTTTTAAAAAAGAAACATGGAATTTTTTTATGAAGGGCAACTCATTATTTTTGATTGCTTGGGTTTGGCAGTACTCGTTTAAGTTTCACAACAACCTATTCATATGACAAAGAAAGTTTAGACCCAGATTTCCTCCTCAGTTAGAAAATCAGGCCAGGTTTAGAACAAAAACCTTGTCGGCTTTCTTAAATACTATGCTACACAGTCAGGTATAAATACCTTGCTTTTCTATTCCAATTTGTGGTGGTTTGAGGCTAATTGGAATATTTTAATGGAGAAAATTATATTACAGTCTGTGAAAGGAAAACAATGGTGATGTCTACTTCACTCACAGGCTTGCTGAGATGTTTAAGAATAAGAACATAAACATAGATAAGTCGGTCATCTCTCAGGCTGTCTAGCAGCTTCTTGCCTTCTCCTCTCTGCCGAGTAACCTCACTAACCACTTTCCTTCTAACTCCCCTGGCTGATCATCTAAACTCACCTTGTGCGTAAGACAAACCTTGGGGTAAGGTATAGGGGTGGGGAGAAGGTGGAAGGGTGGTTGGGAGCCCCTCCTGGGGTCTCTGATTTCTGGGACGGGAGTTGTGTTGCTGTATTACCTTTAACTTGTAGGTTTCTGTAACTATTCCTGTATATTGTGTATATATCTGCTTGTATATTGTGCTAAGCTGTAAATAGAGCTTCATCTCTTAACTTCCAGCTGGCTGAGTCTAGTCTGGGTGATTTTACAAAGTGTGGGAGGCAGGGAACTCGCAAACCTTCACACATATCTGTGCTCCAGTTCATGTACAAACACTGAACTTTCCATGTGCTCCTTTCATAACAGAATATCTTTCTTCGGTTTGACTTTGACAAATCCGGCTCCATGTCCTCCTATGAGCTTCGCAGTGCTCTTAAAGCTGCAGGTAAGACAAGCACTGAATTTTATCTGCGAAATCTGTTGGGCAGATGACTGTGGGTGAAGAGGGCTGCAGGCCAGTGACCACTGAACAGAGAGGAGGTCTAAATCCCAGAGAGAACCTGGGGTAGACATCGAGTAGACTGATTTTGCCCCAGGTACCCCAACACTGCATGGCAATCTGCTAGAGCAATCTTTACATCTTTATTGAGCTCTGTAAAATGCAACAGGGCTGCACATGTGCAGCATTAGACTCTGGAACAAGCCATTTCAGTCTATCTCCACTCAAGAGTTGGATGAGCAGTGTGTAAGTGTCAATGAATTTGTATTTAATCACAAATAATTTTTATTAAAGCATCTAATTTTGCATAAGTTCCTCCAAATTTCAAGGAGACAGAACAGCCCCTCACACATCAAAACGTCTTGTTCAGAGTTTGTTAGTCATTGTGAGATTATAGAACTTCGATTTGTTTCTAGATGGACGCACGCCACAGGTTTAACTGGTTTGAGGATTAGTTAGTAGAGATTTGTATACTCTCCCCTGTCCTACAAGGTTGCTTACTATTCCTTTGCACATGTGTCTTTGGAAAGGATACCAACTCAACAATTACCTGTTGCAACTGATTGTCCTCCGATACTCTGATGAGCAGTTCCACATTGAATTTGATGATTTTCTGAACTGCTTAATTCGCTTAGAGAATGCAAGTCGTGAGTATCTCCTTCCTCTGGAATTTCTTCCCCTTGAAAAAAACCAATATTCTATCTTCAGCTGTTGCTGATCATATTGCACAGCATCTGAGATCAAGTGTGTGGATAGCTATTAGAATGGAGCTGTGTGTAGCATTTGTGTGTAGGGTGGCTTTTCTCCTAGAGAGTGAAAAATGTTCCGCTGCTAAATTTATCCATGTGGATGGAGCCCACTTCATAACTCTGCTGCACTGTAAAAGACATGAAGAATGTATGCAAAGTCCATATTATAGCTTTTCTTGTGGCTCACCCGTGAGTTTAATTTGAGATCACAGAAGTTCAAGAAATGAATATTGCTTATGTCTCATGCAAACTGCCACACACTTGGACAGGTATCTCCTGTACCTTTTGCTGAACTTTTCCACTTTGGGCTGAAGATATGGTTCCCTGTACATCAGGGCACACTAGATCACAGTTAATTTGTGTTCAAGGTCAGTCAGATTCCAGAGCAGCAGTAGCAGAGATAGAACAGCTGTATCAATGCCAGAGCGATCATTAGTGTGGCTCCAAATTCAAATCAAATGTAATTCTGTAAGGAGCAAAATAACCCTCTTGACCTTTTTTTTTTTTTTTTTTTTTTTTTTTTTNGTTGGGGGGTGGGGTTGTTTTCTTCACTTTGTTTTCTGGTTTGGTCTGTGGCAATAGAAATATTAAACTACTGAGAATGAAAAGTTAAATAAGATGCATCAAGAAATGCAAAATGGTTGACTCCATTTTGGAGTATCATCCAAATCAAATTGTTTAGAATATCCAGGACACGCTCAGTCAAGTCCTGGAGTAAGACTTAAACGAAAAGCTTTAGGACAGCAAAATATTTTCTCTTGCAAAGGCTTGGTTTTGTGAGAGTAGCTACCACCACCAAGTAATCCTAAGCAAACTGTCTCTGTGCCAGAACTCCGTCTCCTTGGCATGACCACCCATCATTGTGGGATGGGGAGCTCATGTATGAATATGAATGAGGTGTATTTATAGAACTGCTGTCCTGTTTTTCATTTCAGGAGTATTCCAAGCACTGAGTGTGAAAAACAATGATTTCATTAACCTGAATATAGGCGAGGTATGAACTTTATAAATACTGAGAAATTGATGGGGCTTCTCTAGAGCTTTGTCTTCTTCTAAGAACTGATGTATTTCTGCATGACACTTCATATGATATCTGTGTCCAGGAGAGTGCAACAGGCATCTGCCATGGGTTTCAGTAGGGCTGGGATTTTACAACACGTGAGCTGATTACGTCTCCTTTGTGCTATTTCTTTCCTTCCTCATCCTGTAGCATGTAGCTTCCCATCCCCCTTTCTTTCTTGGGTGCCAGCTCTCAATGGGAGAAAGGGGAGGCAGCAGATGGGGACAGGAGGGGTCTTTCACTCTCTCTGAATCCTGAAGGAGTTCAAATCAGCCTCTGCTGTTCATGTCTACCATCTGCTTCTCATACTGTTCAGCACAAGCATCTTGTTTTCTTGTGCTCTCTGTCTCCCTTTTGCATATGTGGGCTGTCTCACGTTGTACATCAACCCAAGGCTTCTTGAGGCAAGGTAGAATGAATTCCCTGGCACAAAAACTGTGGGAACCCATGTGGACTGCTGGGGTACAAGCATAATCACTACCATTATCAGCATCTAGTGCTCGCAGAGCTCTCTCTTTCCCTCCAAACACAGAAACAAATGCTGGCTGAGATCTGTCCTTAGTGACAGCCTAGTAAACACACGTCATCTGCCCTGTGTGGGATCAATTCAGAGCAAGGCATCGCTTTTGAACCTATCTCTTTCATTTGGGGAAAGTGAGGAGGAGAGACATGGGCTTGAAATAATTTAAAGTTGGTCTTTCTTCCAATATTAGTTTATCAACCTGGCAATGAACATCTGAAGAAACCTGACTTGGACGTTGTGAATTTCTTGTGACATCGTTGCTGAGACTTCTGTCCCCAACAGCTGGGGTCCTCTTCTCATGAAAACTTTAACAGAAGACTGAGTATGCTACCCACCCTTTCTGGTCCCCAGCCCCGTTGATGGGTTCAACAGCCAGATCACATTTCAGTTTTAATTTTAGTAAAGTTTTATACTGGATTTGCTGCTCTGAGTGGCATCTGGATGAGGCACACGCCTCTCAGGCAGGCTGAAACTGATGTCCCTGAGTGACCACAGGCTTTCATCAGATAGGATTGTATTTAGTTTCAGTACAACATAGACTACAGTTAATAAAAGTCTTTATTGTTGCTTCGCTACTGATTATTGTCAGGGGCTTTGAAAATACGAAGTAGTTAAAACTTTGCTCAGTTTGGAATTTATTTCCTGGCATGATGTGTGGCTACATAACAAGTGCCCTATTGCAACTACATGAACTGCAGTCTGGTTCATTGCAAACAAGGGAAGACTACAGAATGTATGGATGGAAGTTCATCCTTAAGTATTTACTTATACCTGGTCCAGGCTTCCTTAGAAAGATGTTAATCACAGATTTAATTTATGGGAAAACTGTCATGTCTAACCTTCCCTTAATCCTTCCTCTGCCACCAACAAAGCTCTTTTGCTGCTTGCTTTGCTCTGTGGTGACAGAATGACACACAAGCCAGTCTCTGCACAGTTGTACGCATCTTGCCTTTATCTTCAGAGAAACACATGTCCCCTGAGACACCAGACTCTTGTGTGGGGAACATTTTGCTCCAGGCTGTTTGAGATTGTGTCCTACATCAACCATGCTCCAGAAGAGCAAGTGTAATCACTTTAGATGATTTAAATGTACTCATAGTAAGGCCCTGATCTCTGTAGCTATTGCTGTTTCTTGTCTCTGACTCACACAGTGTTACTCATGTGATGTAAGTAGCCAGCGTTGACTTAAAAAACAACAGTAATAGCAACCAGGGACTTAACAGGGCTTCACAGGATTTGTTTCCATTATTATTTTCATAACTTATGTCTATCTTATAATGAATCAACTGTCTGAATTTGTTTTCTAAAACCTTTATTGTGGTGAAACAGATGGCCCCTGAATAGCCTTGTATTCCCCTACTGTTCAAGATCACTGACACAGCCAGTTTTGAGGGGCTTTGGGGTTTTGGTTGGTTGGTCAGTTTTGTGGGTTTTTGGTTGGTTTTGTTTGGTTTTTCGTTTGGTTGGCTGGTTGGTTTGTTTTGTTTTGTTTTCTCTAGCTTTAGACTTAGTGAGCAATTCAGGAAGGAAAATATGGTGGTTTGGCCCTGGCTGCAGTTCAAATGCCCACCAATGCCACTCTATCACTCCTTTTCTTAGATGGACAGGGGAGAGGGGAAAATATAACAAAAAACAGTAATAAGATAGGAACAATGTAATAATAATGATAGCAATAAGCACAAGCAAAAGCTGTGTGCAGAAGGCAAAAGCAAAGAGCGATGTTGTTCTCTACTTCCCATCATCGGACAGTGGTCGGTCTTGTGAATCAGGACTCTACGTGTAATGGTTACTCTGAAGGACAGATGCCATCCACAAATATCCCTCCAGCTCTTTCTTTCACTTAGTTCTTGTATCTGAGCTGACATCATATGGCATGGGATACCCCTTTGGCAAGTTTGGGTCAACTGGCTCGTCTGTGTCCCCTCCCAAGATCTTGTCACCCTTCAGTATACTCTTGGAGCAGGGAACTGTTGGAGAAGCAGAGCCTAGATGCTTGTTCAGCAGCAGCTGAAACACTGGTTTGCTGCCTACGGTACCGCAGAACACAGCATGAGAAAGATCCTTTGAGGAGAATTAACTCCAGCTCAGTCAAATCCAATACTGAAAATTAAGCTGCAGTAAAAGTGAAGTTCAAACAATGAAAAAAAAAACCAACAAAACCAACATAGAGATCGCCATATTTTAAATACCCACTTCCTTTCTTTTCCTATCAATTATAGTCTTGCAACTACACAGGAAATGCTCTGGAGCTAACTGGAAGCTGAGCAAAAGTTAATGGTTACAGCATTCAACTAACCGAGGTAGTCAGCCTCACGTATTGATTTTCAGATGTGTTGACTGTACACCCTTTTGACAGAAGTGGAGGCAGCTGCCTAGATTTGTGAAAGTTTTAATTAAAAGCTATACTGTCATTAAGGCATTTGACCACATACTTCAAACAAACAAACAAAAAAATCACAGATCCTTAATTTGGTCATTGGGCAAGCAATTTGTGAATCTGTATTCATTCTCAGCTATGAAGAAGAGATGTCTCAATGTCTATCATCACCAGAGTAGCTTTCTGTTCCTCCACACAGGGCTTGGAATGCCTTGGCAGAATCAAGATTGATATAATAAAGTGATAAATATTGAGAAGAGAGCAATAGGACACAGGTTAAAAAAACTCCCCTGCATGTAAAAGAAAATTCATACATTTAATTAAAAAAACATGCTGAGTTATTTTCTGTCCTCTCAGAGCAGTTGCCTGCTGACTGTATCACAAGGAACGTGTGAGCTAACATCTGAGTGCTTTATGAATCAAGCCTCCTTCCTAGCCAGTCAGCTGGCTACGGAGATCCAAGTCCACATCCTGCTTCATAGTTTACACAACAGCAATAGCCACAGCAGAAGTGTGTGTAAGGGTAGGTTGAGCAAAAAAAAGCCCTGTACATAGCAACCAGGCCAGGCCTTGGTCACCCAGAGTCTGTTGCAGCACATATCTCATCACTTTGGCTGTTGGGATATTATGGGTGCCTGTGCTGAAAGTTTTGCTGTAATCAAGGTGAAGAACAGCAGCTGCTCCTCATTGTTCTAGGCATTAGACTATTTTTTCCCTCACTGGAGTAAGGTCCATCTTAAAAGGGAATGCGAGAGTCATTTTTTGCAATTTTGCTACTGGGAAAAAAATCAAAATCACTTAGGTACAGGGTTGTGATATTAGCATGCTCTCCCACTCCCTCACAGAACCAACAACTTCTCTCTAAAACTTACCACTACAGCCTCTGCCCACATGTTGGCATGGTCCAGCTGCTGCCTGGATGGTGGTAGTCTCTTTCTCTGCTACCTTGTGTCCTCTCAGAAGCCTCAGCTCTCCAAGATGCTGTGCAGTGCTCAGAGACATGGCATGTTTCTGAGTTTGAAGGAAGACAGGGCTTTTTAAGAAGAAATTAATTTGGAGTTTGTCCAGAGCTCAACCGCTTCCGCCATCCTAACCACCCTGATGGTAGATCTGGCAATGGTATTTTCCTGTCTTGAAGGAGGTTTCCTGCCCAAGACATTGCTGAGACCATAAGCAACATAGTTAGTGAAAACAACTGTGAAGAATTGCCATAAAAATGTTTAAGAAACTGAAAAATCATGAAATCGCATTCTGCTATTTCTCTGTGCAGAAACAGAAACTGTCAATAAGCATTTTGGAAGCAAGCATGGCCAAAAGTATCACGTTTCTTTAAAAAGCTCCCAGGAGGTGGCTCAGCAGTACTGAATCTCCATCAGCAGTACTCTATTTAAATTTTTTTTTTTCCCCCCCACAGACCTATTTTAATCCCCACTAGGTTTTCTGGGGCTCCAAAACCTCATGCAGAGGTTGCATGAGGTATTTTTGGGGTGAAAGAAGGGGAAAGGGAAAAAAAAGTTAAGTCTAGCCATTCTGCTGCTGGAAAAGCCTCCATATCCTGGTGTTGCGTCAGGCAGGAGAGATGCTGTAAGTGATGTGGTGGTTCACCCCAGTTATAAGAGTTGTGGTTGCTTCCAGTCACGAAAATTAAATATTTGTGAATAGATACTGAGTTATCTAAATAATTTTAATTCCAAATGCATCATCTCTCTGCTTTTCCCCCGGCCTCTTCTCTGAAATATTTGAGTCCTTGTACTTTTTGACTTGTGGCAGTGTATGTTTTGGAAGCACTTCAGAGCCCTGGGGGCAATTTGCAATGTTCCCAATGAGGCTGGAACTTCAACTTTTTAAAATTAATTACAAGTACGTGCTGATTGAGGTAAACACACAAGCTGTCAGCAATCACCAACAACTATCTTTTGCACATCAGCCACTTATAAGGGCAAGTGTGTTATAAACTGGTCTCCTAAAAACTCTAATTAATTTTCATCTCTTGCCCTTTGCAAGGCCCTTCAAGGGAAGTCAGCTCCACTGAGCAGGGTATGGCCTCCTGGGTAGCCTGGATACCTCTTTGAGGATTATGTGCAGAGACAGAGGAATCAAACAGGGCAAAGACAGCAGCAGTTGCTAGTCACATGCCTGTTCTTCTTCTGGCCCAAAGAATATAAAGCCATAACTCTTCGTTGTCAATTTTTTTCCTTCGATTTTATTTAAAATGCCCTGAACCAAAGTAAGATGGTGTAGTCAACCCCATCTCCCCTAAATACAGTAAAGAGTAGTGAATATTTTTGTTTTCAGCTAAATTTATTCACAAGAATACTCCTAGTGTACTTCTTTCCCTGGTTTTTCAGAGAGGAAAAAGCATTTATCCACTCTCCAAGGAGTTGACATCATGATCTAGAACATCGTGTTTCATCTGCCCCTGGGGTACCACCTGCTCTGCAGGCTGTGGGGCAGGGGGAACTGCAAGCACGCCTTGCCTGAAGGGCAGCATTTGCCATGTGTGAGGACCAAAGTCCCTTGCACCTTTGGGACAAGTCACTACAGCTACAAGGGTCCCCTCACGAGTGCTACCTGGCCACCTCACTTGGCAGACAGCTCCCCTGGGATCACAGCCCGGTCCTTGCCCTGCCCTGGTAAGGAAGGCACTGGCAGCATTTTGTGACAATTTTATCCAGTTGCTAGGCAGCTGGGTCCCAGGGACACAAATACAGTGAAAACAAACTGCCCCAGGGGAAAATGTCTGTGTTGCTCTGAGAAGGCACTCGCTCCTTCGGACCAATGTCTTCCTCTCCCCTCCTTGCTCAGACACATGGAGTTTTGTGGTGTGGTGCCAGTGTTTGACCCAGGACCCAAGTGAGGGTGATGGCATGTGCCTTCCCTGCTCGAGAGGGTGGCAGCCCACACTTGCCTGCAGAAGGTTGAGAGCTCAAACCTGTCTCTTCCAACCTCCATAGCTGTGTCTGTGTCTGTGCAGGGCATCATTAAGCACTGCTGGGGCCAGAGAGCAAAGCTGTGTCCAAGTCTCCGGTCTGAGACTCAGGGCACACACTGGTGGGATGTAATTTCTGCTGCTCTGGATAGTTCAGTGTTCTATGACAGAGTTCTCCCTGTCTGACCAGCAGGACTAGCAAATCATACTTTTAAATAATGAAATACTCCCTCCACCATCCCTGACCTCTCAAAGGACTGCTTTGTTTCAGAGGAAAGCAGAGTAACTCCAGCACAGTGGACTGAGCCACACCGCAGTCTCATATCCCACTGGTTAGACAGAAAGAGACCTAGTGTCAAAACCCTTGAGCAATTCAAATAATATTCACCATTCCCAAGTCCTCTTAGCCGTTATGCTTCAGTTTTATGCCCAAACCAGAAACCCTCCATCATCCAGGAGTTAACTTGTGGAACCTTTAGAATGATGCAACATTTCCATGCAGTGTGCAAGAGTGGGATGTGCCATGCCACAGCAGGACATTTTAGGACACAATACTGTGCAGTAAAACCATTTGTTGTACAAGACGGAACAACAGAAGCCTTCAACTTCCTTGCACTACAACCCCCTTGACCATCCAACAGTAGGCTGCCAGGACAGACATCTCAGCATCTGTTTCAGCTTGAAAAGTGATCATCTGGCACCACAGAGAATGGATTTATCGTGACCAATCCCATTCATTTCCTAGAGGATACGCCAAGTGACTGAAATAGAAATGGGGTCAGCAATTAATAAGGTAGCTCTCAGTCACTGTCACCATATGTTCTTATGTTGATGGCTGGTTTATATATTTACCTGATAAATAGATTACTGAAAGTTTTAGCAGGGTATAGGTCAAGGAGAGCGGAGACAAAATTCAAGTGGCTGTTGTACAGAAACTGCCATCCTCACAGATTTCTTCTCCAGTGTGAAAGCATGCATAAATATTTCTCCCATTTCAGGAAGAGTTTGCTCATGTTACTGAAGAAAGGGAATTCAATGAGTTTGCAACCAGCTGCAACCTCAGCTCAGATTTCTGCCCCAAGCTCAACTGACTTCATGCCTCACAAGGTCATATATGCTATATTTTCTTGAACTGGGGTAAACAAATATTTGACCACAAGAAACAGAGATTGAGAAGTGGAGAAGCGTCTATGGAAATGCCACAAAGGCAGTGAGGCAAGCTGGAACCACAAGCTCTGGGACATCTTTAGAACTGGCACCAGAAGAGCTGTTTCAGTTTCTGATCTTTTTAATAAGTCCAACTTTCTCTACAGCTCATGGGTAATACCTCTCCAACAGAACCCACAGTGCTCTTTTAGAGAGATGTTTTTCTTTCTTGAGGGAGGAAATGTCAAGCTTGTCAAAACCAGCAAGAGCTGCAGTAGAAAAATTTTCATTGAAAACAGGTGTGTGGCTGGCTGGACAGCTGAAAAAAGACTGACAGTGCAGTTTGCATAACCATGAGGAAAGAAAATGAACACTGGATTGGGTGTGACACAATAAGCCTGTAAGGAGGCAAGGAGTGATGGGTCCTTCAGCTGCTCACATTGCAGTCTGCAAACATTTCTTTGCAAATGTGGCTTAACTGGGTGGCAATCCAGATTTTCTAGGGAGAAAATGTGCTGCTCCCTTCTGCCAGTGGGATGAAAGTGTTGAAATAGCAAACAGTTGCAATGGCCATGGATTTAAAACCCAGGAACCAGAAGCAAAGTTTCCACCCCCACCCTGAAGGATCTGAGGAGAAGAGACCTGTTTGTCAGGAGTTCTTTACATTGACTTACAACGGATGGGGCAAGATCTTCTGGGAAAAGAAGACCATCTGTATGCAGTTTCTGGGAATGTGATACTGCACTACTTTAGCCTATAAAGACCTCCAGTAAAATCATTTAACCTGATTAGTTGCACACCTACAGACAGTATGGGAAAGAAACTTTCCCAGTTGTGTATAAAATTTTGCAGCCAAGCTGACCTTATACTCTTCCAGGTATGCCCTAGTGGGCAGCTGTCTAATTTCTGTGGTACCTAAAACCAGACGTCTGCTTAGGAGTAAAAAGCCTCTCATTGTGTCAAAACCCATTTGAAGAGCTACATGCATAGAATGGCTTTTCTGGCAGGAGTGCAGTGATGTGGCACCCACAATGCCCCAAGGAGGATGGTGTGAGGAGTTGGGTAGGCAGTGGCTGGACCTCTCTTCTGCGGGTGTATGCAAGGATGTAGTCAAAATATCCACAGCATGGGAAAAATACGCCTGTGTAAAGTAAACATAGCCCCATCCTTATTTCCCCCTGTGCTAGTTTAACACAGCCTTTTCACTACAACACAGAAGTGAGGGAAAAGTAACACAGAAAAAAACCTCTGAGTTGAGATAAAGAGTTGAGACAAAGGTTTACTGCACAAATGAGATAATAATACAATGCACAATTACCTTAGCCTATTTGCAGAAAAAGCATAGGAGAAAGCAGCAGCAAGCAGAAGCAAGTGAACTAAAAAGACCAAGCCAGGGAGCTACTCCCCCATCCCTCCCTGTCCCACTGCCATCTCAGCAGAAGAGATCTAATACTTACAACCAGGAACCCAAAAGCAGCAACTGGAGGAGGAAGCCTCTCATATTGCAATCTGAACATCAAAACCCAGCCAGCACTTCCATTTTGTCAGCTGGCTTAACAGCAGCATAGTATGAATAACAGCAGCACATACTCAACTTCACCTACGACACCTCCATAAACCATAGGAAATTTCTCCAGCAAATACCATTACCATGCACTACCCAGGGCCTAAGGCAGCCCAAGAGGCACCAAACAAGATACCCCTGCCCTGGTTATAGTGGAAAGACACAGGTCATGATTTGGGCCCACTGAATTTATGCTCTGCACCTCATGTGGGGTGGAAATCATTCCACTGCTGCTCAGAATTTAAATCTGTGCCTTCCATGCTGGCAGCCTTTACTGTTGCGCTGTCAGTGCCTCAGGATTTCATCTTCTCCAGAAGCCTCTGAAAAAGTGAACATTGCCAGTTTTTTTCTGTGTTTCAGCTTCTATGATTACAGAGATTGTCTAGAAAATGGCATTTGAGAAGATCTTAAAGGTTCAGAAGGCAGAACAGAAATAAAGACCAACACCAATTTATAAATTTTTTAAAGTCTAAACTCTGTGGTTGATTTTAGTGGCCTTAACTCGTGACTTGTGAATGCTTTGATGTGTTGTTACTGCTCCTGCCATAAAAGAACCCTTTGGTGGCTTTATTTACAGGCAGGGATTTCCTTCCCTAATAAATGATTGAAAGTGTTCAGGCAATTAAGTCCCCAGAGCTGTTAATTTAGTAGTTTGTCTGATCACTAACAACCAACTCTTGAAAAACATTAGCACCAGACTAACACAAGAGTGAGAATTAGAGATTTAAAGACCTTTGGAGATGTAACATCAGCTTTCTAATGTTGCATTTTTAAGTGGTATTCCTTTTCTCTCTGTAGTCACTCTGCTCTTGGGCATCTCTTAGGTGCACAAAGAAGGGAAGGAGACATGGAAAACTAGTGCTTCAGAGACATATTAAACAAACTAAGGTGTTTAAGGTCTTTATATAAAATATGGAATAGAAATTTTTTTCCTACCTATACATGCATTTTTTGCATACATATGACAGCTTATGTACAAGGCTTCAATAACAACCCCAAGTAATAAGGCAATTGGTCCCCTAAAAGTACTGACAGACAGCTTGTGATTCACCATTCATGGATGATCCAGTTTCACAGCTGACTGGGAAAAGGCACCAAAGCCCCAAGCCTGCTCTTCACAATTACCTGTAGTCACAAAACGAAATTTCTGTTGTGTGTGTGTGTGTGCCCATGTGCGGAATCTGGACTTGGTGGCTGTAAGAAGAGTCCTGTGTGGCCAGTGCTCACTGCAAGCAGGGAACCAGCCATTGTAGGTGCTCTCTATCAACAAACTCCTTCATATCAAAGACACTATCCAAGCTCAATCATTTGTTTTACCTCTAAATGGAAGCCAGTCTTCTAAATTATAAATATCAATTAAGTGGCTGGGTCAAGCAGGCAGTAGTGAATGCAGAACTCTCAGAAATATGCCATTTTTTTCCCCAGTTAGTCCCTTTGCTGTGTAGGTTGGTGAAGCCTCTACAATGTTGTTGATCTTCTTGAAACAAGGAACCAGCTGTTCCTGGTATCCACCCATACAGCTGAAAGATGATCTGCACCCTGAAGGTATTTGCTGCTTATTTCCATACTTTTAGCTTTCATCCTGCATATACATTGCAGATGTAGATTTGTTCTCAGTCAGATTTGCATTAGGCAGCAAACCAAAAATATTCCAAGCATTTTTGCCTCTTCCTGTTGTCTCTCTTAACTTCCAGTCTCTGCAAACCTCAGATACCCTCGGTATCTGTACACTGAAGACAAACACCTTTCAGCTTCAGTTAAAATTATGTTTAAAAATCAGAGCTCAGTCTTTCCCATTGAAAGGCAGCTTTAGGGCAAGCAGCATCAATTTAAATGATTTATCAAGGTATGATGCAAATGTAGAGGGCTTTCAGTGCTCCCGAGGCTAAATTTAGACATCAACTACATTTGGCACTGATAGTGCACAATGTCCTCCTCTGATCCAGTTGGCCTTGCCTGCTGTTGTAAGAGAGCAACGTGCCCAACAGTGGTGTAACTCCAGGAGTCTGGCAGTGGCCTCCTGACCCTAGGGGATCTGCTCTGCAGATCACCTAGAAAGCTGCAAAACTAACTTCCAGTGGGACATCGTCAGAGGAGAGATCTTGTGTCATCTTCAGGTATGAGACAGGATATTCAACTGTGTTTACAAAATAAGCACAAAGCAATAGATCCACGAGTAGAAAGTGGATCTAAAAGAGGCTTTGAGGCTGGACCCTGGTGTGTGCTGTGG
Source organism: Eubucco bourcierii (assembly GCA_013396675.1). Lineage (NCBI taxonomy): Eukaryota > Metazoa > Chordata > Aves > Piciformes > Ramphastidae > Eubucco > Eubucco bourcierii. Next base: position 248,802 of record VWZE01015199.1, read on the forward strand.
CAGACACTTCAGAGGTGCTGCCTCACTTTTTGCCAATGATCAGCACAAGCACAGGTGCAATGCCAGATATGTCTTCTAGGAGGTGCAAGGTGCAATAAGCCCCAGTTTTCTAAATGTAGAATTCACCAGCTGCCTGCAGAAACTCAGCTGAGAGGCTCTTTGTTATTGTCCTTACTGAAAGCTGGGAAGTCCTTCCCCAGAAAAGGGTCACCAGGTATGCAGAGACAGGAGGTGTCCTGTCCCACATTGATCTGGATCGCACAACGTATGTGTCCTGAAAGACTCATGGGGTACAGAGAACTCTGTTTTGGATGTGTTTGGCCACTGAAGAGGCCTTTTCTGTTCATTAGTGCCCTTTGAATACATGTCTCTCCACATACTGTACTGAGAATTACTTGCTCCATCAAACACTTGATTTTATTGCATACCAGTGAGTGCCACCTCTACAGGACACCTCCATTTGGGAACTGATTTCACACTACTGATGGCGAACTGACCATCCATGATTTTGTACTGTGGGGAGCATTCCTGTGCCAGCCCCAGCATGAAGCCTAGTAAAGTGTGGGGATATTTACTCCACTCCTAACCCATGCAGTATCCACAATGACTTCTTTGCCACCATCTCAAATGACTTAAAAATGTTTACTTCTTGCACTTCCCACCATGAGGTTGCTTCCAGGTGACTTCATCTGATGCTTTTTGCAGGTTTTCAGGAGGCTAAAATGAGGTTTTGAGTTGTGTGCCAGTGTTCAGCCTGAGGTGGGTGTTACCATTTGATACTCCTGCCTTCACTGGAAGTCTCAGAACAGAAGTTTTGATGCACTTTTCCATTATCAAGAGGATATCTGTAGGATTTCAGTACAGAAAAGCTCTTTGAAATAACATCAATGCTGGACAAAAATGTGTCCTGTAAGAACAAAATTTGCCAGTTAATTCATTAGGGTACAGTCCAGTCAGCTCTTTAGCTCTTCACAGCAAGTGGGCTGGGAGTAATTTGGGAAGGGAAACACTGCTGTCTCTAGTCTCACTGAGGCTGAGATGGGCCACAACAAGCATGAGCACACAGTCTTTACCACAGCCACTACAACCCACTTTTGCCATAAGGTCATTTTGTATTTCTATTTTAATTTTCTATTTCTAAAAAAAAAATAGGCACAGGCTTCCATGGTCTTTATCTAGCTAAGCCTCAAAGCATGACAACAAATGTCAACATTTCTGTCCTTAGGCTCCTATTTGCTATAGATACACATGACCAGTATTCCTGCAGTACAACCTGTAAGGGCATCTTGAAGTAAAGCAAGTGATCTGAAGTCACTCCAAATCTGCACGCAGATTTGAGCAGAAGTACCCTGCAGCAATGCTCTGATCAGCAGCTTGGCTGACAGCAGCTCCTACCCCAGGTCTCCCCTTCAGCGTTGGAGCAGGAGGAGGACCTTCAGGTTGAAAGACCAGCCCTGCTGTCAGAAGAGACAGCAAAGAGATCTGCTCTGGAAACAGTGTGACAGATGGAGCTGGCCTCAACCCTCTGAGGTTTGCTGAAAGAGAAACACGCTGGCAGATTTTCAGTGTTTTGATTGTGTTATCAAGGGTGAGTATCTCTAAGCCCCAATTTCTTGAATTTAAGAATATGCATATATCTTTCCATCTTGTTGACACTTGGAATCCTTCAAGACTGCACACACCCCCTCCCTACAACTAGCACTAACTCTGAGCCCTGCTGTCTCTTGCAATGACTTGACACAGGAAGAAAACATGTTACAGGAAAATCGATCAGCTATAGGTAAGGCTTTTTGAACGGAGCACATTTTGCAGGTAGCTGGTTGCAAGAGCTGTGGATTTTGAACTCAAAAATTACTTTAAACTTTGCAGAAGAAACTTGAATCCTCTAAGTTTTTTAAATGGCATAGCACTGTATCAATTAAAAATCTTTCAGTGCACCTCTCCAGTAACTTCTTTATGTGCTGTATGCTTTTCCCCTCTCTTTAAGGAGGTTATAATTACTCTGTTTACAATGCTGTGTGTATTGAATGTACTTGCACCTCTTGCCTACTCTTCTTGAGTCATTCTGGCAGCTCAAATATGGTTCTACCTTACCTCAGGAAAGTCACTACCCTTACCAAGCCTGGTTTAAAGTCATTCAGCACTGAACAGGGAGCTCAGCTCAGCAGCATAAACAGAGCAGGGAATTGAGCAGCATCATCTGTGTGTCAGGAAGGCACCTCCCATCTGTGTCGGAGCCCCTGTGTTTTGGTTGGGTGCTCGTCAGGCTGGGATATCCATGTCCTAGAAGCATCCATAGAGCCTGAACTCTGGTCCATGTGGTCTGTGGGCAGATGATGTTATGAAGAAGCTGGACAGGGGACAGGTCTCCCTGTGGTGGACAGAGCAAGGAGACTGCTTCTGAAACAGAGTGTAATACAGCCTACAAAACCATATTTTTAATTGGAAGTTTAATATTTTCTTCCCTAAATAATTCTACTGCCTGGCCAAAAATACTGTCTAAAATTAGCTTCCTTGGATAAAGACAATTTTGTCATATTTCTTACATTCCTATCCAAATACTGAAAGTCAGCTGTTTGGGCTGGGTCACGGAGGCCAATCAGTTTGTAACTATACTGATATGGCATTGTTAGTTCTAAAATTAACAGCTTTTTTTATCTGTCTACATCCTATGCTCATATTTTCCATAGTAAGAGAGTGCCAGAGGAAGCATTATAAAGGCTACATAATTAAAAGCAGAAGCGCCTCCCAGTGAACTTGGCAGTAAATGCTAATGGCATGCCTAGCAAAAGCAGAGCCCAGGGGGACTCACCACAAATGAAGTAGGAAGGACTCAGTGCTCTTGCTTTTGTGGATTTTAACTGAATCTGTACAGTCCAGAGGAGTCAAGATTAGGATTCTTTTTTTCAGGTTTTTTGTAACATGCCATGCAACTGCGGTCACTGTTTGCTGGGTAAAACCTGTGAGACTGGGTTCAGAAGCCACTCCTGATGCTGTTGGTTGTTATCATGTAGCTTTCCTTAGCATTACTGTAATAGTCCAACACTCGAGGAGCAGTGTGTTGACATCTTAGATAGTCAGAGGGTCTACCCCACTACAAGGCTGAAAACTATGTACTCAACTCCATTCCTGGAATGTTTATACACCAATGCACGCAGCATGGGGAATAAACAGGAGGAGAGAGAAATCCATGTGCGGTCACCGGGTTACGACCCAGTGGCAATTACAGAGACATTGTGGGACAGCTCACATGACTGGAATGTGGTCATGGATGGCTATGTCCTTTTTAGGAAAGATGGGTCAGTAAGGTGAGGTGGTGGAGTTGCTCTTTACATGAGGGAGCAGCTAGAATGCCTTGAGTTCTGTTCAGGAGTGGGTGAGGGGCAAGTTGAGAGCTTGTGGGTGTGAATTAAGGGACAGCAGCATGGGTGATACAGTTGTGGGTCATTACAGACCACCTGTTGTGGTCATTACAGACCACCTGATCAAGACCAGGAAGTTGATGAGGCCTTCTGCAGGCATCTAATAGCAGTCTTGCAATCCCAGGCCCTGGTTCTCATGGGGGTATTTTAACTATGCAGGTATTTGCTGGATCTCAGCCAGCCAGACACAGTCCAGGAGGTTCCTCCAGTGCATTGATGATAACTTCTTGAAGCAAATGGTGGAGGAGCCAACTAGGAGGGGAGCACTGCTGGATCTTATCCTCACAAACAAGGAGGGTGTGGTTGAAGCGGTGAAGGCTGAGGGCAGCCTTGGCTTTAGCAATCATGAGATGGTGGAGTTCAAGATCTTGGCTGTTAGGAACAGGATATGAAGCAGGACTACAACACTGGATTTCACCAAGGCCAATGTTGGCCTTTTCTAGCAATTGCTAGGGGAAATCTCATGGGACAGGGTACTAGAAGGCAAAGGGGCCCATGATAGTTGGTTAACATTTAAAGACCTGTTCTTCCAAGCTCAAGATCAGAGCATCTCAGTGAGTAGGAAATCGAGAAACGGAGCCAGGAGACCTGCATGGTTAAGTAACAAGCAAATTTAAGTGGAAGAAGAGAGTCTACAGATCATGGGAGGTGGGGCTGGACACTTGGGAGGAGTACAAGACTGTTGTCAGAGAATGTAGGGAGGCAACTAGGAAGGCTAAGGCCTTGTTGGAACTCAACCTTGCAAGGGAGGTCAAGGATAACAGAAAGGGCTTCTTCAAATACATTGCAGGAAAAACTAACACTGGAGGCAATGTAGGCCCACTACTGAATGAGGTGGGTGCCTGGTGACACAGGACACAAAGAAGGTGGAGATACTAAATGCCTTCTTTGTCTCCATCTGTGCTGCTGGAGACTGTCCTCGGGAGCCTCTGACACCTGAGGCACCAGAGGAAAGCATGACAGAGGAGTCTTCCTTGGTTGGTGAGGACCAGGTTCAGGAAAAGCTGGACATGCATAAGTCCATGGGTCTCGATGGGATGCACTCGTGGTGCAGAGGGAGCTGGCGGAGGCCATTGCCAGACCACTCTCTATCATCTTCGGTAAGTCGCGGCGGACAGGAGAGGTGCCTGAGGACTGGAGGAGGGCAAACATCACTGCAATCTTCAAAAAGGGTAAGAAGGAGGACCCAGACAACTATAGATCAGTCAGCCTCACCTCCATCCACAGAAAGGTAATGGAGAAATTTATCCTTGGCACTGTTCTTAGGCATATCAAGGACAAGAGGGTCGTTAAGGGCAGTCAGTATGATTTTACCAAGAGAATGTCATGTTCAACCAACTGATAGCCTTTTATGAGCGCATAACCAGGTGTACAGATGATGGTGGGGCAGTGGATTGGTTTCAGTAAGGGATTTGACACTGTCTCCAATGGTATCCTCACAGCTAAACTGAGGTAGTGTGGTCTGGGTGATCGGGTAGTGAGGTAGATGTGAATTGGTTGAAGAAAAGAAGTCAGAGAGTTGTGGTCAATGGGACAGGGTCTAGTTGGAGGCCTGTAACCAGTGGAGTCCCTCAGGGGTCAGTACTGGGACCAGTACTACTCAATATATTCATCAACAAGCTGGATGAGGGCATGGAGTGCACTGTCAGCAAGTTTGCTGATGACACCAAACTGTGTGGAGTGGCTGCCACACTGGAGGGTTGTGCTGCCATTCAGTTATACTTAGATAGGCTGAAGAGTTGGGCATTGAGAAATCGAATGAAATTCAACAAGGGCATGTGTAGAGTCTTGCACCTGGGAAAGAACAACCCCATGGATCAGTGTAGGTTGGGGACTGATCTGTTGGAAAGCAGCGAAGGGGAAAAAGATCTGGGAGTCCTAGTGGATGGAAGGTTGACCATGAGCCAGTAATGTGCTCTTGAGGCCAGGAGGGCCAATGCCATTCTGGGGTGTATTAGAAGGGCTGTGGCTAGTAAGTCGAGAGAGGTTCTCCTGCCCCTCTACTCTGCCCTGGTGAGGTCANGTAAATACGTAAAGGATGAGTGCCAGGAGGATGGAGCCAGGCTCTGCTTAGTGATGCCTGATGACAGGACAAGGGGCAATGGGTGGAAGTTGAGGCATAGGAAGTTTCATGTAAACACGAGAAGGAATTTTTTCCCTGTGAGGGTGACAGAACACTGGAACAGGCTGCTCAGGGGGGTTGTGGAGTCTCCCTCTCTGGAGATATTCAAACCTGCCTGGATGTGTTCCTGTGTGATGTGGCATAGGCGATCCTGCTCTGGCAAAGAGGTTGGACTAGATGGTCTTTCAAGGTCCCTTCCAGCCCCTGACATTCTGTGATTCTGTGATTACCATCACAACCCAATTTTTTCATCTGCTATTCTAGCTCTACAGTGGTGAAAGTAGTGTGACTTAAGAGAGCAATGTTAAAGTAAGAAAAGAGCTGTGTGAGGAAATTGCAGTGGGAAGTTGGTGACCCTGTGGTACTGACGTCATCTTCTGATGCCAGCAAAGCAACCAAGGGCTGGCTCTGCACATCTAAGGACCTTGCACCCTTTAGGGCATTAAAAAACAACGTTGAGAGACCAAAATGGTGTATTTAAAGAATGCCCACAGAAATCCAGCAGTCTCATAGTGGCTATGCTTCTCAAATACTTGTGCCTGATTTCCCACGCATGTGTGAGAAGTCTGCACAGGTGAGTTCACTGCAACTGGTGGAGCCTTCCCAGGCCTGCTCACTGAGGTGCTTGCTGCAGAGGTGGGGGTTCTGGCAAGAAGGCAGAAAATTGGGGCACAGATTAGCTCAAGATAAAGTGTTTTTCTGCACTGAGGGTTAGGAGGATCACAGCAGTGGGCTGCAGACAGGCTCTGGAGCTTGGCTTACACACTATTGACAGTTAAATACCTCAAAGGGAGAGTATCTCACCCTGGCACAGGGCCTTTCACTAAGTTGCTTCTGCGGTAACAAACTGCTGGGGAGTGAGCTGGCAGCCCAGGAGGGGAAAGCTTCCTTTAAAAGGGCAAGCCCAGTGCTGGAGTAGGCTGGGCTGGGAGTAGGAGAATTAGTGTCCACCTTGCCAGCTCTCAGTTCCTACTCCACCCATCAATGCCAAACCCCACCTTAGATAACCCGAAATAGACAGCTGTCTGGTAGAAGTGATTTAGACCAGTGACTGTCTGGGCTGGGAGAGGTCTCAGTCACTGGAGCAGCAGTGTAGGCATGATGGACCTGGCTTGGTGCCTGGGAATTTGGGGAGCAAACATCATTTCCAGTACAGAAGTGGTGGACACATCTGTGATGAGGAACCACACAGGGCTCTGGGGCAGAAGTTGCTTTATCTAAGCAAGTTTTGCTTGCTCCCTACCAGCTTTTTGAACCAACTAATGGAAAGACCATACAAGAGCATACATTACTCTTTGGTAAGCTTGTTCTTAGTCATCTGTGCTCCTGTAATGTTACAAATGAAATCTCAGTGACTAGGAGCTTCCCTGGGGCTGATACAGCTTTTCCATGCAGTTGGTTGAGTTGATACCACAATTAATAGGTCGACTGAAAGCTCGGCTCAGGGTTTGTGGTAAAGATATGGTAAAAAACAAAAAATTGGGCACTCAGAATGGTTTGATCTGGGATTTCCAGTCCCTTCCTCAACTCCTTGGGACTTATCCCCCCCTTTTTCAACTCCTTTTAGTTTTTTTCTGGAGGAAATATAGCCAAGATCTGCATGAAATGTAATATGCCAGGTATGTCTTGGTGAAAACAAGCTATACACCTAGCTATATTATTAAAATGCCAGGTATGTCTTGGTGAAAGCAAGCCATATACCTAGCTATATTATTAAAATGTTTTGCAAATTTACACCTTGCAAGGAACTATCTTGCCAAGAAACTATCATCTTATTGGTACTTTTACTGTGACTTTGACCAGACTTAGTTTCTGGAGCCAGCTCAGTGTCTCAGGCTACAGGTCATGGGATCTGCTGAAGGGCTTAAAGGCAGTGGTGCAGCACTGGCCAGCAGCTACCAGCAGCTCAAGTGCCTCCAGCAGCCACTTGTGGCTGCCTGCACTGCTGTCAGTGAGGTGAACGCTCCTAGGTACTCTGAATCACCAGGAGTAGCTTGGTTTCTCCAGGACAGAGAAGAGAAAAAAACCTGCAATTATTGGCCACAAGCATTTGAAATATTCTGTGCTCTGGAGGGACTCCAGTTGCAACCAAACAGGCGGGGAAGTCAGAGAGTTTAAATGAAAGCACAGGCCAGAGCAAGGTTTCTTAAACATAAGCTTATAGGTACACACCAGAAGTTTCCTTATTGGCAGATGTAAGCTCTGAAAAATGTGGCAAGGAGAGCAGGATGTTCAGTCAACCCTTTAATAACAAACAGCTGTAATACAGTCCGGGCTTCCTACAAGTAAAATAAATTTTGCCAGCAAGCTAAGTGGAGCCAGCACTTCAGCTCATGTAGCTGGGAAATGTCAGGATGGAGAGGACCTATGCAGCAGATTTTCTCCTTCCATTTGAACTTTGTTCCCCCTTCTGCCACCTTTCTTTTCCCTGAATCTACTGCGATGTTGTGCGCCACTGCATCTCTTCATAGCAGCTGGTGCTTTACAGCAACAAAGAAACTTCCTTGTAAAACACTTACCTATCCACAAGCAGGAAATTTTCAAAGGCTGCCTTCACTCTGGTTATTTGGCTTCAGAGCACAAGCCTTGGAGACAACTGAACTTCAGGGTCACAGGCACTCTTGCCACTTTTGGTAAAGAGGGAAGCTAAGGCTGAGGTCAAACTGTTGTGTAAACCCCTGGTCAGTTACTGAAACCACTGAACTATCAAAAAACCACAGAAGAATCTCTTCCTCCCTCACCTTTTTTAAAATTTTTTTTTGTTTGTTTTTTAATTCTGCCTTTCATTTTGGAGGCAAGCATTATAGGGAAACTGCAGTAAGCTGTTTTTGGAGCAGCTACATGTTTTCTAACTTTTTTTGGCATCCCAGTGAAATGCTGATCTGCCAAGGCATTTGGCCTTGTGTCTTGGTACTGTATGAGGGCCAAGTTTCATAACCATTAGGCAGCGGATCAGATAAATGGTATGATTTAGAGGTTACCTACTGGAGTCTTTTGCCCCAGGAGATATCCAGGGTGATGCTTGCATAAAAATGATGAGCTTTAAAAGCAACTTGTTGAGCTGAAAGTGAGTAGACTTGGCTGCCAGACTTCAGCCAAGCCTGGCTCAGGTTCAAGGGGCAGTTGTCCACCCCAGCAGTTGCCCTGAGAAAAGGTGCCTTTACTAAGGCACCTTCTTGTGTGCTAAACACAAGAAAATCAGGCTGCTGGTGAATAGCAGGGTAAGCTGTGGTCTGTCTTGAACAGGTGGGAGAACAGGAAGGTGAAATGCTCCTGAGAAGAGAATGTACAGGGACAGAGGATCTGTTGAAAGAGGGACAAGCTAATAGCAAAGTTCCACCTTCACTCCATTAGGATGGAATACACTCGATCTCAGATCACCATCCTTTGGGAGCTGCTCAGTACCACTGGGGAACTCCTGGATTAGGGATGCAAACTAATCTTGTGATCATTTCCCACCACACATTCGCTGACTCTAGAGAGTGCTGTCAAAGCTCCCTAGATGGTGGAAGGTCAAATGAAGACATAGATCCTACTTGGTTACATCATGTGTTGAGGTGTAAAGCCCCTTTGTGAAAAGGTGATAACAGGTTTTCAATAGAAATGCAGGAAGTGTCCTGCTGAGAAGTATCAGCTGTGCCTGGTTTACCTACTCTGTAAATGCTTTCATTAACTTACAAATGTAGGACAAAACTACCTGTTTATCTTCACAGTAACAAGAACAGACCGATTCAGAAGGGTCATGAGCAAAATTGGATGGCAAAGCCTGGGGGACTGCCTGTGATTGGTGTCTGCAAAGTCAGGTTTGTATCCTATGGATACAACTTGTGAGCTCTTTGGGGAATGCTTTTGCTGAGTGAACAGCAAGACTCTACCTGCTGCATGCTGCTTCAGCACCTGCAGCTGTGACCTCAGTGGCAGCTCTGATGTCTGAACCTCAGCAACTATGACTGAAGTCACCAATAAGTTGGTAGCTGCCCTTCCACAGGCAGTCACAGTGCATTTTCTACTCTGCTTTTACTTACCTTCACTCAGTCGTGAGACCTGTGGAATCCATGTACCAAAGGTAGCACCCACATGCTGTGGGTTTGTCTTTATGAGAGAGGATAGTGAAGACAGTGCTTAAGCAAGGCTGAAGCAAACTATGGGTAGGTCAGATCTTAAATATAGTTGGAATACCGCCTGTTAACCACCTGTTGAGTCTCTCCAAACCAAATTCTACTTCAAATGCATTTTCAGTTGTCGTTAGAAATTCAGCATAAACCAAATCGAGTTGTTTTTGTAAAACATTTCTGGAAGAACTGGATGGGGGCATGCAGAAGAAAAATGGTCCTTGTGGCTGCATGTTTGATTCTCTTACACTTTGAGAACTTGCTGCATAAGAGTGAAAATTCTGAGACTAACTAGTGGCTCTGACAGCTCCTTCCTTTTTGTGACGTGCTTTTAAAACCCATATGTAACCACCAACCAACAGAAAAATGGCCTGAAAGTTTGTCATTGCCAGTTCTGGTCACTTGCACTAAGTAAAGTGAACCTGCTGATGGGAAGCAGTGAATTAATTCCTTATTTTGCTTCGCTTGCATGTGCAGCTTTTGCTTTACCTATTAAATTGTCTTTATCTCAACCTATGAGTTTTCTCACTTTGAACCTTCCAATTCTCTCCCCGATCCTGCTTAGGGGAAGTGAGTGAGTGGTTGTATGGTATTTAGTTGCCAGTTGTGGTTAAACTACAACATACAATTTTCACATCATTCCTGCAATATTGATCCAGATACTGTTTTAGATTACCTGAAGATAATGAGGGGTAGGGGGACATTGGGCTCGAGTCTGTTACAGTGAAGTACAAATAGATTTTAGTCTTTACAAAAAGTTCCAAATCTTGTCCTGTTCCCAGTTGTTAGATAAAATGATAAAGAAATGATGACTTCTCAAACAGCTTCATTTAAAAACTTGGAAAACAGGTGCAGTGTGTTGATTTTTATTCTTGATCTGAAAAATCCAGTTTCTAAATTCTAGACAAAGTCATTCTTGGCTGCCTCTCAGGCAGATTCAAGATGCCCCAAACAGCTCAAATGGTACTGAGTAAAGCAGAGTATAAAGGACAATACAGAAAGCAACACAAAAACCTCAAACATTCTATTTAAAGTGACTTTATTAAAACATTGTTAATATAAAATGTGAACAAGTACATTTTTTTTTTTATAAGAATGTTTAATAAAAACATATTAAAGAAAGGAGCATCAACTCTCATCAAAGCACAGGAAAAACCTACCAGGATAAGTAAAAAGTTCTGCAGCATGTTCTACCAGCTGGTCCCAATGTGTACTGGGGTTGAGTTAGTCGATGGAAGAGACAAGCAGCCCACCTTCTTCCCTAAGAAGCTTTAAGGTATTTAGCAGAGGCTTAAAATAGTACTTCTCAATAGTAGGATAGGAGACTTTGCTTTCAGCTTTCCCCATATCCAAAGCTGGATTAGAATGTGCATCTTCACACTGGATTTGTAACTTTTCAGCACTTGAATGCACAGAAAATTAAATTCACTGGAAACTGTAAACCCCTGGGTTAACATTTATCAGCTTTGAAAAGAAGGTGTGAGCCAATACTGATTAGACACCTGAAGAATTTCTGCTAAAATTGTTCTAAGCTGTATTAATGTAGGATACTTCTAGCAAACGCTAAAAAAGGTCAGCTAAGAAAAAAAACAGCAAAGTACAGGCTGGTAGAGACAGCAAGTATTGTCTCAACTGCTAAATACAGGGACAATATTCATGACCTACAGGAGTTTGTGCATCTCAGGAAGCATGTAAAGAAGCTTGCAAAAGCTTGGTATACAGTCACTGACGCTCTGTGGCAATCCTCCCTTTCAGCGAAGAAACCTTTCAAGAAAATATCAGAAACAATGGAGAGTTTGGGCTTGGTAGGTTTTTTGTTTGGTTTTGTGTTTTGGTTTATTGTTGTTGTTTGTTTTGGTTTTTTTGCTGTGTGGGGTGGGTAGAGGTCAGGGAGAAAGGAGTGGTTTACAGCATTTTCCTTGATCAGCAATTAAGTTTTAATGGTCTACCGGCATCCTCTGCTTGTTCAGGGCAAGAAGCACACCAATTAAGAGGAAGGATACTTCCAAAATGTCTCAAACTCTTCCTGTTCTAGGCAGAAGAAAATCCTGCAGCGTCCAGCTCTGCATATTTAACTGCCCCTGGCAGTTGACCAAATGTCAAGTGCTAATCCATGAGAAGCCTAGCGCAACTAAGATCTAGGAGATGGTGACCTTCCTATAACCTTGGCTGGGATCCATTAGAGCCCTGTGTTTTGCCTTCTACCCCAAACAAATGCTATGGGACTATTGCTGAGGTAAAGGGAAAGGTCAAACCTTTGGCATTGGAGCAGACCAGTCACTGGCTGTGCACAGGGGGAATTATTAAGGCTTCAAGGTGAGGTAAACACAGTGAGAGTCAGTGTGTAAATCATGCTGCATTTCAGAGACAATAGATTCAAACGACAAGCTAGTCTTGTTCTCTACATTTTAAACACCAAACAAAGGTCATTTGAATGCAGAACTGGAGGCAAGTCTGCTGAGGGCCACCTTGAGGTGCCTCTCTGCACCTCAGAAACAAATGCAGCCCAGATGTTGAGCTCTTAAGAGAATGTACCCACACAGAGGAAAAAGCACCAATGTTGAGTCCTTGAGACGATAAGCTGCTTAAAAAACAAAGAAGCCTTATGCTGCTATGACCTTCTATAAACAGTGGTTTCCTGACACACAGGTAATCTACACTCCAGCAATTCCCAGTGCTGTACTTTCAGCACAACTCTAAGGAGGCAGTGAAATCATTAGGTTTGTGTTCCCTGAAGAGACTTTCTCCCATCCCTTAGGTGCCGTCCCATTTCCCTCCACCCACCCCTATGCCTCTAATCCAAATATCAGAAACACCTGTCATTTTCCCAGGTCATTTTCCTAATACTCTTATGTTATTTTAGCAGATTTGTAGGGTACAAACATAATGCTTCTTTGGATCTATTATTTTGGCAATGCCTTTGCCCTCTTGAAAAAAAAAATTTCAAATAAGTGGTACAAAAGTGACTTTCAAACTAAATGAAATGTAGAAATCAATGCAATTCTTTTGTATGTTTATTTTCCATACTGGTTTGGTTTTGTTTTGATTTCTGACCTATGGAATTATTTGCTTATTTGGAACCATTGCATGTGCAACATTATTTCTCTACAAGCCATGCTAGCAAGGTTTTGATTGAAAACATCAATCTGGTCGTGTAGTTTCCATTTCTAAGATATGGAGACTCTTTTTTTTTTTTTTGTTTAACATGTGCATGGTAACTTCTCCCACTCTCTTAATACAGTAGCTACTAAAAATGTTAGCAGATATTAAAAAAAAAAAAATCCAAGTGAAACCACACTTCTATCACTGTTTAAAAAACAAAAACGCATATAGTAATACAAAAGTTTATACAAAGGCAACATTTAGGAGTTTGAAAGTTACTTCTAGAAAAAGACACAAATGCTAGTAAATTAACATACAAGGAGAACGATGTACTCCACTTCTTCCCCAAAATTGGTTTGATCTAAAGTATCTTTTACCAGTTGTCTAGAAAATCAAAGCCAGTCTTCAAGATAACATTGCTTGTACTAGTCTGTAAGGAAAAAAAATAAAGAAATAAGATGTGGTTGTTAATTATTGCATTACAAACTTAGTACTCAACTGCCTTGCTACAAAACGAGGTTTAAAACGTTGTCTGTCAATATTTCAAATTCTTAACTTTCCCTTAGGATACCTAAGGCATGCATCAGAAAATGCTAAACATGGGAAAACCCTCACAATGAGCAAAAAGGCAACTTCGGATAAAAATAAAATTCCTGTAGTGGTTTGCAGGTAAATGTCATTTTGTCCTCCATGAAAAAAGAATTCATAACGATAAATTTTTAGGCCACAGTGGGAATTGCAGAGAGCGAAACAAACACAGAAGGCAAGCATAGCTAATTCAGTGGATTACCTGCTGCAGTGGTGGCCAGCTCTTTCCAGAAAACTAAACAGTTTAAACTTTGCAGACAAGATATTTACTAGGCTATCAAGAACATGCTCACTCCTGCAGTGCTGCACTTTTAGCCATGACATTTGGAAGTGATTTTACTGTTTGGGAAGACTATTCATGAGATACACCTGAGTCTCTGGATTCTCTTCCTGGAGCATGGCTCTCTTCCCCAAAATGGGGAGGAGAAAATTCCATCCAATCCTCTGTTAAACTGTTCACTTTTTCACATGGGAGATTATTTATCCACAAGGAGAAAAAAAAATAATCAGGCTTTGCGACCAATTTCAATTAGCTAAAAAACCACTCACAAATTAATTAAAACTGTAGCAAACCATTAATTTGTAGGAAAACATGATAAAGCCTTTAATTAAAATTAAAGGACTACTGCGGTCACAATTTCTAGCAAAATGGCTCAAGAAGCTCACATCTTAGCTTGAGAAAAATACTAAAATGGCTTAAATTTTGTTCTCTCCTAAATGCTGCCACTTATTTCTTCTTTACATCATCTTTCTGACCTTATATAATCTTGTTTAGAATCTGAACAACCACCGTGGGGAAATACAGTAGAGAACAGCTATGCAGCATGCTTAAGGTGTACAGTAACGTGTCAGGCTTCTGCCAGAACAATGCTACAGATTCCAAAAAGAACCGCACAGCTCTGTTTGAGGAACAATTCCTCTGCTTCACAGCTTTCAGGCTTCATCTCTTCTTTCCCTCACCATGTCACATCCTGCTATTCCTTTTCTTTTCTCACAGATCAGCATCTGCTTTTTTAATAACTTCAACTGGCTATTGAGCTGCTTAAGGTTATTTTTTTGTTGTTGAGTTGTTTGGGTATTTTTATTGAGAAGAAACATTGCAGAGGCTAATTCTGGAAGCTCATTCCATTTCCATTTTGGACTTTAAGAGAAAACACATTTGAAAGCAGCCCGACTGTCTGGGACAAAGCACTGGGAAGTGGCTGTTGAGCTATCACTTAAAACAGCTGAGAAGCTAACTCGCCATTCCCTGTTATGCTGCATGTACCAGTCAAGTATCTTAGACTCTACTTTTATGTATTTTTCAAGTTAAAATACTTCTTTCCATTAAATGTTTTGCTGTTTCAAGGAAAAAAAAACAACAAAAAAGTCCTCTTTGAATTGATACAGTAAGCTTTTTACCCCACGCTGTTAAGGTTCTGCTGTCAGTTAGCCACTAAATGCCCTATCAGCATTGTTAGTATTACATTTAAATGATGTCTTTATCCTAAGCACTTTTATTTACTAAATTACAAAATACTGGATTGAAACAAAAAATGTCAGTTAAGATTTTGATCAAACAAATCTATTTAAATTTGTAGGATCAAAAGCCAGCAAGCTTAGCTACGGCTCAATGATTTATAGAGTTCCTAATCTTCCAGAGCAGCACTGTCGTATTTTAATGTGCTGTGTAATTTTTAAATATCAGGACAGTGAGTATAGCAGTTCTTACCTGTCCAGGCATTTGTGGATCTGTAAGTATAGTACCATCGGTATCTTCCTTGTTTGTCCTAGAAGATGTCAGGTCCTGTGGTGGGTCAGGAAGAAAGAAGTCATCTAGAGAACTAGCAGGGAGTTGAGTGGGTTGAGGTTTCTCCCATTCGAGAGATACAGAAGGTAAGCTGGGGGGAACAGACTTCTCTGGTTTAGTTGTGCTGGGTTTCTCAGCTTTTGCAATCTCCTTCGGAGCAGACTCTTGTCTGTAAAACGAGGGAAGGGGTTTCTCTCCTTTCTCCATGGACTTGATCTGGCTGGGGGTCAAGGACTGAAACTCAGACTTGTCTCCTTCCAATTTTGAGCGCTCTGCACTTATCTTCCAAAAAGAGGACTCCTCTTCCTTTCTGGATGCTATCAACCCATCAGAGCCAGGAGTCTTACTGGCCTGAGAAGATTTCGGGACTTGAATACCAGGTGCTGCTTTAACAGGCTGCCTCTGTTCATTTTGCAGTGGGGCACCACCTTGTTCTTGTATGGACAGAGATGCCACGCTGAACTCCATCTGACTCTGTTTGGGGTTAAAGAAAAACAGTATTTCAAAGCCCTTTGCAAAGACACAGTTTTGGACATCTGATCTTGGTGTACATGGATCAGCCCCTTTGACCATGGCTAGGCAATTCACAGATAGATACCACAGCAAAGCTAACATTTTCTCTGCAAATGCTTATTTTTGCAGCTACATAAAAATGGTAATTTTTGATTCTGAAGTGCAAGCAAATGTGAGTCCTAGACCTGCTGCAGAAGAGTCAAAGAAATCAATTGCATTTGAGTTGGTGCCATCCAAGGCAGCAGTGTGCAGCACACACAGCACAAACACTGGAATAGCGGCACTAATGCATTAAAAGAGTTGCAAATGCATTTTGAAAGCCACAGATGTTTTGCATGAAAATAGAAAGCAAAAAGCTTTATGGGGTAGTTTAAAAGGCAGATTTCCATTATAGTCCATTATAGAAGTAGCTGGCAACACACTACAACTCCAGAAGGATTAGATGTAATGGGTACATGCAAATATGTGGGTTTTACAATTCTAATGTCCCTCTGAAGGAAGAGGAAACATCTCCAGCAGAACCAGTTTTTCACTTATTCCAGAGCACAGTTGTACTTTTACTTGCAGTACAGATAGCTGTACTTATTTCTCATCTGGTGTTGCCTCTCAAAGGGAAGCAAGTGGCCACAGTTAAAGAATGATACAGACCTTGGAAAGATCACCCAAAGGCAAACAGTGCTTCAAAATGTTCATTTTATTTATCATTACTTCAGTAATATTGATTGTCAACTAGTTAGACACTCTTTACGCTAGTAAAACTGAAGTCACTCTGAGAAACGTGTTACTGGATTTAGGAGCACAGTACCATCACAAAAGCTAGAAAAGAACCACCAAATGTTTAGAATTTTTTTGGGGTTTTGTGGGTTTTTTGGGGTTTTTTTTGGTGAAAATCAAACAAATAATGAAAAAAAAATCCACTATAAAGTACATTTACTATTAGAGCTATACTGTTGTCTTTACAGGCCTGGTTAGTTATGAAAAATTTCAGAGAGCATTTCAAATTCTACCTTTGCTACAAATTGCTAATAGAAACTTCATTACCAAAGCATTGTTCTCCCCATTCTACTCTATTATCTAGCTTTTCCTGGATAGAATAGCAATAGCTTCTAAAGAGCTGGAGTCTAAAACAATTTCTGGTTGCATATAATTTTCACTAGAAGTGTTTGATCTCAAGTCCTTCATTATTGAACATGACAAGTTCAAAGGGATTCTAAATATAACAGGTGTCAGACACCTACTATTTAATATTCAGAAATTTCTCCCTGAAGCACAAATGTTAACTCAGCAACTGATAATTTATACAACAACATCATTTTTTTAAACAGTCAGCAGCTGCCTACACAGATTCATGAACTAACCTCTAACCGTTGTAAAGAATCAGGTACTTTAGATATGTTTTCCAAGGTTATAGACAGGTACTGAGTTACCTGTTTTCATTAAGAATGTACTGTGCTATCTCAAGGTGCAGAACACAAAACAAGCTGCAAGTAATTATAGCTTTGCCAGAATAAGGTGAGAGCAAGGATACATGCAACTCTTACCAAACAGATAAACACCCCACCCTGTCTAATAAATACTAAGAGGAAAAACATCAGTGCTCCAATTTAATTTAAAAAAAAAAAAAATCATGATGCAAAACTGAAGAGCAGGAGGTTTTCCCTCAGATAAATTCTGGATAAATGAACTATGTGTGCCATGATGCTGAGAATTATTTACAGTAAATGACATTCCCTACATTAAAGTATAGGGATTTATTTCCCAAGCTCATTTGGCATTACTACCAAATAGAGATTTACCACCCTGAAGTTAAGATGCTTTAAGCCTTTAGAAATTACAAAACCCCAGCTTAAAAAACCCACAATACAATATGAAATAGACTGGCACTTCTCCAGTATCCAAGGGGAAAAAAATAAAAGAAATTTAAAAAAAAATAAAATCTCTTTCTTGGAAGACTTAAGTATTTTGTCATGCAGTGCTACTTTCTACCCTCCAGCAGTCTTCCTTCTTCTGAGTAGCTTGGCCCAGGGCTCACACTAGAGATGACAGTAGCTAAAGGCCATCACAGGCAGCAGTCATTTTCAGTAAAATTCTTCCTTCACCCCCCAATCCAAGACAGAGAGAGTCAGTGCCCAGAAGGCAGAGAGGCCATCACAGCCCCAGATCCACCAGAATACACTGTAGAAAAAATCCAGGATAAACACTGATGGAAGGGAAGCAGGAGGCTGTTAGAACAAAAATTAGAAAAACAAAAACCAAGAGGATGGTTTTGCCTTTCAGCAACAGATGAGCAAAGCCAGGCCTGAAAAAGGAAAACCAAGAGGATGGTTTTGCCTTCAAGCAACAGACGAGCAAAGCCAGGCCTCCTGGGAAGTTCTTATGATGTGAAGCAGAAGCCTGTGTTGTATGTTCTTTTGTATGAGTCCAAATATCAGCTCTGAAGTCTAGTTTGGAAGTCACAGACCAGTTCTAGTGTAGAGAAAAGTGTGACCCTGCAGCACAACTTCAGGCAGTTACGCCCTTTTCAACCTATTCCTGGATGCATGTTCTAGAGAGGATGGCCCTCTTTATCCTTTTAGAACAGAGACCATAGGCTGTACCTTTTGATTTCAGAAGACGGGACCACCCTATCTTTAAGATCGCATATTTGTTGCTTTGGAGATCAAACCATTCATAGTTTGGCACAGAACGATCTCATTGAAAATATTTCTTCAGGAGTTTGCTTTTTCCCCCAAGGAAGGCAAAGAAGATGATACTACTTTGACAGGTTCTGAAAGGACTACATCTCAGCATGATGTAAACACTGCCTGGAGAGATCAGATGTATAATTCTGCTTCTAATATTTAGCTTGAAAAGACAAGGACTTCTGTGGACCAGTCACAAGTTACTCTGTTTTCCTTCAAATAGATAATGCTTCTATTTGACTTCCAAGGTTACTTAAGACATCTCAATTTGCAAGAGTTGTGGCTGATGAAAGAAAATTATTAATATGCCACATCTTTAAAGTTCCAAAATTTGCAATACTACAGACATACTGCTCCTCTTCCCCCCCTCACCCCAAAAAGCCAACACAGAAGCATTATGAGAGATAATTTCATGTAGAGATGGAGAAGACCCATGTGTGAAATACCCCATGCGGACATCTAAGTCATGAGTAGTAACTTACATTTTAATGAATGACTAGACACTAGAAATGTGAGTTTAATTAGTATTCTTACATCAGATGGCAAATTGGCAACTGATTGGGAAGGAGACAACATCAGTGTAGTTACTCCAAAGAAAACATGTCTTTTTCCTTCAGGTCTGCCAGCTGTGAGATGCATATCTCTCCTGATTCCTGCTAACTTACAGTAGCAGCAGGTGCACAAAGGGCTGTACTGCATGCTTGCTCTACTCGGGTTGAGGCAGAGCTGCAGCTGCACACAGCAGAACTGCACTTGTGGCACTTTACCAGCTGCCACCTTGGGGAAGCCAAAACTGAACGCTGCAGTTAAGATTTCATGGTCAAAAGTGAGTTGTTACTTTGGCACAGTTTGAGGTTCCAGAGAGAGAGTTTCAGTCCCCAGCTGTTTTCATAGATTTTGTATGACTTTGAATGAGCTACAGTTTCTTTATTTTATATACCGTGTATGGTATAAAATGCAAATACTTTCTTTTTCCTACAATTTGTCCAAGTTGTAATTTTGGAAACTGTTCAGCCCAGAAAGTCTTGAGAGTTTACAGACAGGCTAATAGAGTTCCAACTGCAATTTCTAGAATTTGTCAGAAATTTAAAATAAAAAGCTATAAACAACAGTAGTATTTTCAAGACATTCCACAAGCTCATTGTTCTCAACACATTAAGAGAGGGAGAGTACGTGTAAAAGCACACATGAAGTAGTATTTTGAAGCAAAGCAAACCTGTAAGTCTGTGTTCTTTCCAGTCTTAACCCTTTGGTTGTCAACCACTGCAAGAGTTAAAATGAAGGATGTCTAGGTCTTCCCAGTAAATACAGTACTAAAATCTTAAGACATAGCATGTCTACCTTTCCTTAAAAAGATTATTAAGATATTTGGAAGTGTTGGAGCAGGTCCAGAGGAGGGCCACAAAGATGATCAGAGGGCTGGAGCAGCTCTCCTGTGAGGACAGGCTGAGAGAGTTGAGGCTCTTCAGCCTGGAGGAGAAGGCTTTGAGGGGACCTGATAGTAGCCTTCCAGTATCTGAAGGGGGCCTACAGGAAGGCTGGGGAAGGATTATTTACAAGGTCCTGCAATGACAGGACAAGGAGCAATGGGTTTAAACTGGCAGAGGGGAGATCTGGACTGGATGTTAGGAGGAAGTTCTTTACAGTGAGGGTGGTGAGGCACTGGAACACGTTGCCCATGGAGGTTGTGGCTGCTCCCTCCCTGGAGGTGTTCAAGGCCAGACTGGATGAGGCCTTGAGTGAGCTGTACTAGTGGGAGGTGTCCCTGCCTATGGCAGGGGGTTGGAACTAGATGATCCTTGAGGTCCCTTCCAACCTTACCATTCTATGATTCTATGATATTTAGCAATTTTATTAACCATATTAAGATATTTAGCAATTTTGTTTACTGGATTAAAATGTTTAGCCCTAACCTCAGTCTCAAGGCAGGGATAATCCACTAAATTGTTATACTGACTGTATTCTACTCCTGGGAAACAATGTATTCTCAAAGAGAGACACCATGCACTAAGAACTTAATTATCTAATAATACTTATAAGTCTACATTGAAAACAAGAAGACCACAAAAAACTCAGTAGCTTTTAAAAGTTTTTTTTTTAGGAGTCTTATTCACTCATCAGGAATGTGTAATATTTTACTAAATAGTCAAGCAAACACAGCCAAAGCATACTGTTTTCCTTGGCAGCCTGAAAAATATCAACATTTTAAAGACAAAGACTGCAGTAACACTGTAAGAGCAACTTGCTTTAAGCACAGGCTGATAGATGCAGAGGTGACAAAGCCAAATTCAAAATTGTTTAGATTACTTTGCTGAATGGATGAAACCAAAATAAATACGGGATCCAAAGTAGCTGCAGTCCTCCTTTTGTTTCTTGTGCACACTATGGGTGTTTTCAAAATCCTTCCAGAAGCAGAAAGAAATCCTTAGGTCAGCAGAGACCAGTTTCGAGGAAAAAAAATAGAGCAAAGCACTCAAAACTAAAGTAATTAGCAATTTTAGTCCCTACAGAAAGACAACGCCAAATATACACAGCTTGGA
Source organism: Eubucco bourcierii (assembly GCA_013396675.1). Classification (NCBI taxonomy): domain Eukaryota; kingdom Metazoa; phylum Chordata; class Aves; order Piciformes; family Ramphastidae; genus Eubucco; species Eubucco bourcierii. The sequence goes on from VWZE01015199.1 coordinate 269,671, forward strand.
GCTCCAGAGAAAACATCATCATCTACTCTTAGGTGGCATCAACAGCATTCTAGACTGCCACAGTTACAGGTCAGCCTGAGCAAAATCATACTGACAGTATCTGGTATGTGCATGGCTTTACACACAAAACAACTGTCTAAAGATGGATGGATGCATGTAATTGAACCCTTAGCTGAGAACATCTGACTGTGCAGATTAAAATAAACATTGAGCACAGCTCTATTACCACAAATTGAGTTTTGTTTTTGCTCCTGAACTAATAGTCAATAGCAGACTTATAGCACTGTGGTTTAAACATCTGTAGTCTAGATCAAAAACGGAAAGGAAAACCTAAAACCTCAGGCATCACCTTTCTTTCCTTCCAAGGCAACACTGCCATTTATGTCAGCTTGATAAAAATAATCACACCAAAGACAGTTTGTAAGAAGCAGTTCTAATATCAGGCTCCTCAGAAAGGTAGAGAGAAAAAAAAACCTGCCACTTTCTTCCTACTAAAAAAAAACCCCAAAACTAAAACCAAGTAGGACTTGTACAAAGAATGATGTTGAAGACTGTCTTTTAGTTTTAGCTGAAGTAGACAGTTTGCAAGTGCTAAGTAACTTTTTTCTTACTCAATAATCACTGGGATTAGATGGCTTCTGTAGAGATGTAATTAGGGAATTCAGAGAGGGAAGGCAGCAATCCGATTACTGAAGAGATTGATGCTTCACACTTTTACTTTTTAGCCTGTTTTCTTATTTGTTTGCTTTTGAACACACCTTGAAGGCTTCTTTTTTGTTTGTTTTTTTAATGTTTTTTTCCATACAAATATCTGAGAGGCTACTGAAGGCAGAAAAAAGTTAAAACAGAATAAAGCCAGGATTTAGAAAGAAAAAAAAAAACCAAAACCAATAAGGACTCATTAAAGCTATTTCAGTAGCTCTTCTTCTACCTGTATTAAGACCAATGAATTTTTAGATCTGCATGTGTCAACTTTAAGCATTTAGAATAAAACCTGTTTTAGTTAACAGCATTAATTAGAAATAGATTCAAACTTACTCCCATGCTGCACTCTTTGCATTCAATATGGTAGCTGAGATGACAGATAGAAACGGTGTTTTCTGTCCACTACTACATTAATTTTAAAAGAGCACAAAAAATGAAATACACCAAAACCCAGAAAGTTCTGAGTTCAGGAATAGTAGCAGAGAAATTTCACTTCCAAACCCAGGCACAATACTTGTTTTCCATTTATATCTCAGGGTTCATGCTAAGTTTCAATGACCTTTTACTTCAAATAAACCAAGAAACCTCAAAGGCTAAACTCAGCCAAAAAATGTCAGCTTTCATCTCACTTAAACCTGAAGCCATAAATAGAATGCCCTAAATTCATAAACCTGGTTTTAGCTCCAGTTAAAAATGCAACCCACATTTCAAGACGTGTTATGTTCATGAGGGCTCCACCCATGAACCGAATCACTCCCTCCAGTCCAATGTCTAGTTTCCAAATGTCAGCTCATTTGCAGTGCCACAAAAACTTGTTTCTTGAGTAGTTTTCCTTCTGAGAAGTGACAGTTTTCTATCAAAAACTGTATTATTTTAAATGCTCTCTAACAGGTAACAGTAATTTTCTTTGCATTTCTGCTTTGCTTGCCTTGTTTAAGGAGTTTAAAATAAAAAGTTAAGACAAGAATTTTAAATACATATTAAGCTGCTACACATAGTGAAGGTATTTGTGAACGTTTGCTGTGATATGAACAACTTTCACTGTGTCTTGAATTTGTGTTTAAGAGGACAGCAAAGTTTACTTTAGACAGAACTTATCAAGACCTTCAACAATGTTCTGTTCAAAATGACAGTAATTAAGTACACTGCTATCTCGCAAAGACTGACAGCCAAGGAATTAGAGAATGCATTTTGCTAGCTAGTGTGAGAAACACTTGTCCATACAATCACTATTGGTATCAAATTTAACAGCTGAGAGAGGCTCCAACTTGAAGAAAACACACCTCTTCTCACTGCCCCATCAGTTTTCCTGAAGTTATTTACAAATACTGATTTTTCTGCTTTGTTTTCTTAGTCTCAATGATAAAAATATTAACTGAATAAACACAACATAAACCTATTGCTTTTACTGATTTACATCTCTCTCATTCTTTGCCAAGGCAGAAAGCGAGTATCACATTGCCTTACTAGGTTAAGCCAGAGTACATTCATGCAAAGCTGCAAAAGAATGAAGGAATTTCATCATCACAGCAATAACATGAAAAACCCCAAATTAACCAAAAATCTTTGCATAAAAGAGAGATCAAGGAAAGGATTGTGGAAAGAATAATCCATCGTAGGACAGAGCTCATAAAATGGAAAGAGCCTGACAACTGGGAAGAACAGATCTGGCTCACAAGACACCAAACGTTGGCATTACAACACGCCAATCTTATAAAACAGCTCTCAGGTTTCTTCACTGTATCCCCATACTGGAGCAACTGGGCAAGGATGCTTTGTTCTCAGCCATTTCATGGAGAAACTGCCTTCCTATATTATTTTATTAAAGCACTGGTTACAGAAGAGATCAAAGAGTAAACACAATGCAAGATCTCTACCTTTAGAAATGGAAGGCTCAGCAGTTGAAGGATTTGGATGAAAGACTGACACTATATGAGGTACAGAGGGAAAAAAATAATAGGAAGAACCCACACAAAGCAACCAACTCATAGCCCATAGCACAAGACAAAATGGATTCTCTACAGTTCTGCTAAAGGAAAAGGTCATGCAACTTTTCAACCTACAGCTGATGCACAGCTTTTATCTCTGGTCAGTAAGGAGGGAAAAGGAGGGAAGAGGGAAGCACAACCTGATTAACTGAGACCATCATTTCTGAAGCAATCTGCTCTTCACCTCACTTTTTATCATCAGTCACATGAGTAGCCATGCATTCTGTGGAAATGCAAGGAACTAGAGCATGCATCCATTCCCTCATTTTGCGAAACCAGGAGCATAGTAAAAATATTCAGCAAGTGACAAACTGCAGGCTAGGTCGAGAAGCACTTCACCAGACATACAAGCATTTAAAAGAAAAAGACAACTATCAATAAAAGAGAAAATCCATTTGAGTGAAGATGCATCTCTTCAAGGATCTCCAGTCTGTGCATTACACAAAGCACCATCCCTAGGAAGTTCGAGTATTCTGAACCTAGAAAAATCCTGTCAAGGCAGAGCTTAGAAATACGATTACAATTGACAAGGTCTTGTAATGATAAGACAAGGGGCAATGGGTTTAAACTGGCAGAAGGGAGATTTAGACTAGATGTTAGGAGGAAGTTCTTTACAGTGAGGGTGGTGAGGCACTGGAACAGGTTGCCCAGGGAGGTTGTGGCTGCTCCCTCCCTGGAGGTGTCCAAGGTCAGGTTGGATGAAACCTTGATTAACCTGTACTAGTTAATCCCCCTATGGCAGGGGGTTGGAACTAGATGATCCTTGAGGTCCCTTCCAACCCTACCATTCTATGATTCTATGTTCCCAAAACAGAGCTTTAGGGTTTGCACTAAAAAGGAGAAGTAATACTGTTTTCTCCAATTTATTTTATCTTATTGACAAGTTTCATCCAAGTACACCCATGCTAAAAGCCTCATTAGTATTACACTAAAGGACACTAAAAGACACTGCCTGCTTCTTCTAAGGATCCTGAAAGACGGGAGGGCTTGTCTGAGCTACCAGGCTTCCACTGCAGGAAATACTCCACTGCCTCTTGAACCACCACAGTTTATGAGGGAATTTTAAGACAAGTGAAGGCTAACAATTGTTTCTCTTAAACTGCAGCACTGTGGACTGCAGGTCCCCAGAATTTACATCAAGTTCTAGGTTAATCAGCACTTGCAAAGCACAGATGGGATGCTAGCTACAGGCAGCGTGACCTTGAGCAGGCAAGGCTGACAGCAAGTCTAGGGTCAACTGGATTAATTTAGTATTCACTGGCATTTCCAAATAATTACTCTGCCATTATACTAAGATTATTTTCAGAAGCTCATACATGATTATCTACAGAGTTCAAGGGCAAAAAAATGGAAGAAGTAGGGTAGAAGCCACCATCTCTGGCAGATTAAGCCAGGAAATATAAAATCTGAAATGTCTGATAAAACTAACACGGCCACCATACCCAGATGAGAAAGGCAGAGTCACGTTTTTGCCCCCCCCAGTTTTCTTCAATGAGAATTGAACTTGATTTTCCACCACAAATACGGGCAATAGTATTTCCTCACACTGCAGGTTCGTAAAGATGGAGAACTTTGCCTGTGTGCTAGCCTTATGGCAATCCCATCATAAATATTGTTTTAACAAAACACCAGAGATAAAGCAAGGGAGGAAAAAAAAAAAAAAAAAAAGACCAAAGGAAAAAGAAAAAAAAACAAAACCCAAACAAACACCAAAACAATCTACCACAGAAAAACGCAGTATATTTTGAAAGATTTGCCTTTTGGAAAGGAAGTAGTGCAATGCTTCTAGCATAGTCTCAGGTTATGCAGTTTCACTGCATTCTAGTATGTAACAAAGATGAAGCATAGCACAGGCTTTAAGAAAGAATCCAGTGAAGTTACTAGATATTTGTTTCTGTCTCACCCCACTTCCTAGCTACTTCACTCTTACCTTTAAAAGTGAAATGCTTTAATATTTATACAATATCTGAGATACCGGTCTTGGCAAATGTGGAGAGTTGTTGAAATGATCTACAATGGTAAACCAAATCATTTGGAATGATCAGTTTTACAGCTGCACTTGAAGCCAGAGTATCAATTCATGAAGTACATTTTGTGTTCCTGTTGATGTAAATTGAAGCACAGCAGACCCCATTTCATTTGCAGAACCGTAACTTTACGACGTTCTCAAAGAATAAAGGTGACATTAGCCTACCAAGTTTCAAATTTAAGACGGTATAAATGCACAAACAGCAGTGTAAAATGACAAACCAACACTAAAAATAAAATTGCTGCATATTTACCTTCGTTTCCCAGGAGAAGGGAGCCGAGTGTTCATCTTGCCAAGTTATGTCCTGAAATAAAATTCAAGAATGACTAAAAATCAGAAGAGCAGTTTTATCCACTCAAGCATCACGCAGATGACATTATGTTACGCAGCTGGAAGCATAAGAACCACTAGCACAGAACCTGCTAAAAACTGAGTACAAGATGGCACTGATTAAATTTTGATATTTAATGACCCTAAGTTCTCCGAGGGGAATATTGTAAATCAGTATACCAGTTTAACCTACCAAGTATATGAAGGTTTAATCTCATCTTAACTGCTTGAAATGGTTTCTCTACAAATAGCTTTAAAACATTTAAAGAAAATGCTAGGCGTTTTCTTTAACAGTCACTAGCAATACCCTGAGACAGAAATAACATGAAGAGCAGGAGCTTTAGAGAAATAAAGTCCTATTTCCACCACTTTGTAGACCAAGGAGCATGTGTGCATCCAGGTAATTACACGGCAGTGGAACAGCTGCTCATTCACCAGGTCAAATCACAACTGGACCCAGCCCTGATAAGACACATCACTGTGCCACTTCAGTGATGCTCAGTCTGAAGAAAACACTCAGTGCTGTTGAAAGGGTCACGCACCATCCAGAGTAAAATCCCAGTTCTGAAATAGCTTCTTAAATGGAAGTAATCAAAATTTGAGAAATTAAACCAATGTCTTCACACACAGCATGGCCTCCAGAAACAGATGCAGCCCACAGTGAAAAAGGAAGGGGTGAATGTCCACATTTGTTTCAAGATTTGCAACAAAATGATCACACTTCTATTCCTAGTCATGGGTGAGACTCATTTGTACATTAGATGTTCATGGTGGTAGAGGAAACAAGTTGCATCCTCCATAGTGAGTATACCACTGCTTGGCCACCCCAGTACACCAGAGGAAGAAGAGGAAATGGAACAGCAGATGGAAGGAACAAAGCCAGGACTAACTATGCACTGGGAAGGAGGGCAGGACAAGAGCAGGAGTGTTTGTCACCCTTCTGCTGCTCAAAGAATAACAGAACTAGACTACGTTTTAAACTAACACAAGAGTTACAGATCTTGCCAGGACTGTTCTTTTCTTCTTATTTCTGACCTCTGCCTTTACAGCAGCAATTTTTCAGACATCTCTTACTTCACCATAGGCAAGGTGGCCAAGAGTTATTAAATCACAATTTGAAGTGCTTGAAACCATCTCCTAAACATGAAAACATGGCATTCCCCAACTGTTACTCATTTGTGAAACACAAAGTTCCTAGCAGTGAAAAGGACTTGTGGAATATATGAAGGTGATCCTATGCTTTTAAAAAGACCTAAAAGGAAAACCCTGGGCTCTGCTGGACCACACATTCTGGTCAAAATGGAAATCTGGTACAGAATTTTTTTGCCAAGAATACAAGTGTAATATCGGGTTCTCTTATTCCAGGAAGTGGATATTATATTTATTAACATTTAGGGGAAACAGAGTGAAGGTCTTGCGTTTTAGCATCTGTTCTATCAGCATTTGTACTGTGGAGTGCTGCTGACTACATGGGAATGCCACACCACTTTAGGTGAGATGCCTCACAGTCAACTGAGTGTCAAATTATTTCAAAATCATTTTAGGACCAGATCATTTGCCTGTGAAGCTGGTGAAATTGCAGCAGGCATTACAGGAATCATGGTCCAGGAGGGAAGAGACAGGAGAGCCCAAGGGCTACATCAAACCTCACATCATAACCCTTACGTCCACATGGAGTCTGGACGAATCAGTACTTCAACCACAGCAGCAGATGACAGAGTCCAGAAAATGTAGTAACTCTTCTGCACGCTCACACAGCACCTTAAAGTTCCAGAAACATAGGCATAGCTGTCAGTAGCTTTTACTTAAGAAGTTTAAAGGAAGGTCTCCCTTATTGTCTTTCACAGGACCTGCAAATCAGCTGTGACCAGATTTGAGTTTATGAGCATGCCAAGACTATCTAGAAAGCCAGTTCCTTATTTTCCTGTATAAGGAAAATAAATGTATACAGCACTTCTTCACCTAACGCTCTGCACATCTCATCTTCAACTCAATGGTACTGTGGCTGTAACAAGCCCTTATGACAAAAGGCTGCCTGCAGAAGGATAGAAAAGCAGCATAAGGAAGGCAGAGTAAATGTATCATGTGGTCGTGCACAAGGATACACCATTTCCTACAGGCCACAGCAAGTCAGCTTCCGGCTTCCTAGAACCTGATGTCTTCTCAGCCACCATTGCTCTTGTTGGAACCTGAACTTAAAACCTCAATCTCCAGTTTAGGCAGGAAAAGAACTCCTGAAATGCACTAACGGTATTTTGGTACTGGTTGCAAAAAAGTTCCTGTCAGGGACAAAAACTAAGACTTTTGTAGATTATTTCAAAAGTAGTAGTCCATTGTTAGGCAGAAGCAGTTCCCTGAAAGAAATGAAACATAAGATTTTTTTTTGTCTTAGAAGGATGGCTGATTGTATCTCAGGCTGGGCAGTCTAGAACACCTTAGAGCCAGTAAGTCTGAGGAGTGTTTCCCACAGGAGATTTTCCATGGGGTCTAGCAAAAGATAAAATAGGATAAGACATGGTTTAAGGATACAAATCTTCAAGTAATTGGTGTCTATGGTTAGTTAAACATACTTGAAACTAGGATGGAGGAGACAATTGTTAGGTTCTGTCCACTACCAGGAAAGGAATTTGTGGCCTCCACCTTTTGTGCTCTCACATAGAATACATGCAGAAGATCAAATGAGAAGCAGAACAATACAATTCAACAGAAAGCAAAGTCTGATGTGCCTGATTTGTGTTTATCACCAACAAAATAAGTAACTCTGCTTTCTGTAGAAAACACAAGTTCTCACATGCCTGAAGAAAATAGGAGCATTGGGTATTACCAGATTCACAGAAGTAAATTACAACTGAAAATTCTACAGAAAAAAAAAGGTCAAGGCTATTTATCCTCAATACAGATTAGAACAGATCCATATCTGGTCAGCTTTTGTTTTCAGCACACAACAAAGCCTTCTTCCAGAAAAAGGCAAATAAATAAACTTTTGTTCAACAGTGGTAAAGAATCTATTTGTAAGAAAAAGGGCCTCATGCAACACATTTCAGAGCTAAAAAAAGAGAAGAGAGAATGACAGGCAAAAATCCAGTTCATGCACTTGACTTCAGCAACAGCTGCAGAATACATAAAAAAGAATCACAAACTACAGTTGCTATATGTAGACAGTTTGTTGCAAAACAGCACCTGAATTTAAAAATGGAAGACACTGTTAGAAAAGTGCCAGCATATCTGGCATGCGCATTGCTTACAGCAGTTGACAGTAACCAGACAGTCACAAACTAACTGACAAATGAAGTGTTATCAAAACAGGACTTGCTGGTTGTTGGGGTTTGACTTTAAAAATGTCATGCATTTCTTTGTTTTTTTAAAAAACCACAAATCTCTAACACACCCAACATGTAGAGAGAGGAAAAAAAAAAAAAAAAAAAAAAAGGTTATATTGAATATTTGATGCTTCAAAGCATTTTTAAGTAGGAGATAAAAGAGTTGATCCTTGGGCTTGGTGCCAAAGTTCTAAAGGCTAAGCAAAACAAATACTCTGTCTGCCTGTCAGGCTTTCCTATAAAAAGATGTTTAATTAGGCTAACTGAACTCTCTTACCTGTCCTTTCTCCACATGAATTGTTTATCCCTTCCTAAAGTACACGGCATTTTCTTCCATTAGAAGTTTAGTTATTTCAAGTCCAATTCTTTGAGCTGTTGGGTACTGCTCAAACACTCAATATCCCTTTATAGAAAAGCAAACCCCAGAAAATTGAAAGAAATGAGAAAAATCAGACTTTAAATCCATGTGTATGTCACACACCTGTGGATAGAGTGACAGTATTAAAGTGAGAACTTGTTGTAAAATTAATATCTAAATTACCTTTCACTGAACTAAACAGTGGCATCAAATAACATCAAATTAGATTTTTAACACAAGCTGACCACTACATTGAATATTTTCTACATATTCCCCTCAGGGTGGCTTTATAATTTAAGGCGTATTCAAAAAATAACCCTTTTTACATTATATCAATCAGTACTGGATTCTATTTCCAGATTTTCCTCTTTTCAGTTAATCTTATTTTTTACCACTATGAGCATTAAACATGAAATGGAGAAACACTAGCAATTGGAGACTTGTTGAGAAAGAGGAAGCTCGGTCTCCAATAGCCCTCAGTCGCAATGCCTAGGCTGTCTAGACAGAATATGATGGTGAAGAAACAAATAGTCTCCTGGTGCTGAGCTCATGTGCAAAGACCAGTCAATCTTCAGCCAACACAACATAGCTTCTTTCAATGGGGGTGTTAAATGACTCTATTAGGCTGGAAGAGCTCAAAAACACGTGCATGACAGACTGCATGACTCTGGAAAACAGAACAAGATAAGGAAGCAAGAGATGTTTGGTTTCACTAGAAGGTGGAGCTGGAAAATAACAAGGCTTGTAACCCTATCAAGATTGAGCTGGTGTACCCTGAGGCCCCTTTCAACCAACCCTGTACTTGACAAATACTGTTTGGGGAACCAGGGAGGCCAATTTCTGTATTTCCATTTCTTCCATCAAGGCTTTGGAGACTTTTTAAAACACCTTCAGTTCTCCAGCAGGAAAATGGGAGACTAAGAAAGAAGCTCTGGTGTCCTGGCATTGATCCTCTTAGGTACTGCATTTGCAGTGCACATACAGCTTCAATTATTAACTCCATGACTGGCACTGCTGCAATGAGTGGAAGATAATGGAGAAGGCACAGTGGCCCAGTTGACTCTAGGCATCTGTGAAGAATCACGCATGGTGCTTGCTGCAGTGCTCTAGCACTTTGAAATGATGGGATTATGGCTACAGGATGCCACAGTCCTGCTACTGCACGTCTATTTTCTGTCACAGCCTTCCCACACAGCCAACATATTGAAAGGTGTTTTGAAAATGTAAGAGATGCTTTTACTTTGAGAACTCCCTGTCTTGGGCTACAGGTTCAGGAGATGAGCTTGGTGTTAGGAAAGATACATGGGAAACTGGGGGGGGGATAAGAAAGTTGGCAACCAATGATCCTGCAATACTGCAATATAAGACAGCTACATATATCTTCTGAACCACTTTATCAAAGTGGTAACAAGCATGAAACTGGGAGTGAAACAGTGAGAGTCTTGGACAGGTAAATCTGTATCTTTATCACTCACCCTTGTTTTGCCTTCTCCCAGGTTCTCCAAAGAGCACAGGGTGAAAGAGATCAACTTTCCATGCTTAAGCAAGCACAGGTAGATCACTACAGATTTCAACATCAGTTAATAGGGAAGATGAGCTGCGGCTGGAAACATGAAGCTTTTGGAGCAGCTGTCAGCAAGATCATCAGACCAAAACACTCACACTGAAAGCGTGGCAACATTAACAAGTGATTCTGAGGCGTGCAGACTACTCTCCATTTCCTTGCCTCGGGATACCATACACCATGAGCCACGGACAGAAGCCAGGAACAATCTAATTGCCCTGAGCAGGGTTGGGTGACCATAGTACATGCAGCAGTTACATCTTAACAAAGAGGGCAGTAGTACAGCCCGGTAAGCCATCAGACCAGAAGACAGCAAGATAATAAAGCTCGCTATAGACAGAAGCATTTGCACGCCTAGAAATCTGAACCAAAATGGCAAGAGATCGGCTGCAGTGGCTGTGTAACAGCAGGACAAGGAGCCAGGGCAAATATCCAAGAATTGGGTCAAATGCCAGCAAGGGAGCAGGGGGAGAGGAAGCTATCAGATGAGGAGTCAGGAAAGGCTCCAAGGCTCAATAGTGCACTTAGAAGAACTGAAATGGAAACGGAGAATGCCAAAACAAGTGGAATTTCTTTTCTTCAGAAACTTAAACTATATTAACTTCAGTTTAGAAGTCAAGGAGGAGATAGATCAGTTTGGGCAGATGTTTCCAAAATTAAACAGTAGTCAAATATTTTGATGAAGTATGCTTTCTTTGGTTAATGGCTACACAAATGCTAACAACGCAACTATCTGTATCATAGCTGTATTTCATGGCAAGAGGGGAAAGGAAAAAACTTGCCCAATTTCAGATGGACTCTAGCTGTTCTGTCAAGCAGGAAATTATTTCCACACAGTGCAGCCCAACAACCTACAACATGCTTGTTTTCCTTCCTGATCCATGTAATTCAAAGCAGAAAGTGCAGAAGAACTAAGATAGGGAAAGCAGAACATACTTTCCACAGTCACTAACCTAAATCCTTTCACAACTAACTTCAGGTTCAGTTTTCCTTCCAAAGATTACTTACACAACAAAATTTACAGTCCTGCATTCCTCTCAATCTCTTTTTCACCAGGGCCTATTACTAGCAAATATTTACCCAGAATTTCTGGTATCACAGACTAAACAAGACTGAGCTTGACTGTATGTTCTCTAAATGTAGACACAACGTGTGTGTGGCACATCATCACACCTTCCTAACAGGTGAACCACAGGCCGCAGTCTTCCAGCACAAAGCTGATCAGGAACCATGATGGTGAGAATCTGTGTGCTTCGATCACTTCTTACAAATCCCATTGCAAGGTATATTGGTGAGGAGGCTAAAAACAGCACTGTTCTCTTTAAATTAGGTTGATTACACAAGCAAAAGCAGATTAATTTTTTTTTTCCCTGGTAGAAAACATGTAAGCTAATAACCAATAGGTTACTTTTAAGCTAGTCTAAGAACATAGTGAAAAATATTGGCTTGGTAATCATACCAAGATGTAAAAGAAAATAAAACAAAGGAAATCTCATACACAGAATAAGAGAGATAGCGTATCTGAAAAGCATGGTCAGCAAAGCACTAACAGACCTTCCTCTTCAACAGATCACACTCAGTAACACAACCCACTGCACCAGACCAGGCATCCTTACACCTATGGATTTCTAGAAGAGCTGCCACACATCACCGTTAGACAAGTGTTTCTCAGAAGGTTCGAAATTCACAATTTTTGCCATCTGTCTTTCCACACCCTTATTTTTCCTGGCATATAATGTGGAACAGTCCATATTTTTTTAAGGTATCAAAAATATCAAGAGCTGTAATGTTTTCAGGGTTGTATTTTTAATTGTGTCTAAAATTAGAAGCAAAAAGGAAGATATTTAATTCAGTGTAAACATTCCCTAGAGTCCATGTTCAGCAGTAGGCTATTTCCAGAGCTAGGCATGGCCATGCCCCGCTTTCGGGGGGCGCTGGGCTCTTCTCGAAGACTCTGTTTTGCAAAATCCACTTCAAAGTTACTTCTGCTTATCTCGGACAAACTCCAGTCTGGTGTCTTTCCTGCTTTTACAGTCTGACCAAGTCCCCTCTCTTACAGTGTAACATCCCGCCCTCCTGCATAACCATGGAGGGGAAAAAGAGAAATCAATTTCATCACTAAGGCAACTCCCCCCA
>VWZE01015199.1:282262-314218 GCA_013396675.1 Eubucco bourcierii
GGGGCGGGCCCCGCCGGTGCCCCTTTCCTGCCCGCCCCCCGCCGGTACCTCATCGCCGAAGCGCACCACCTTCTGGCCTGTGTTGAGGCGGAGGCTGGGGTAGCAGGCGGGTGGCGCGGCGGTTCGAGCGGCGCTGCGGTGCGCGGCGTAGCGGGCCTGAACGTGGGGATCCACCAGGCACTTGTCGATGATTTCGTCCTGCTGCCGGGGCGGCAGGCGCTCCCACTCGGGCCCGTAGCGCTCGCGGATCCGCTCCTTCTCCGCCATGATCTTNGTTCATCACCGCCGTGCGGGAGGCGGCAATCGCCGCCGCCATGGAGGCCATGGCCACCTCACCGCCGCCAGCCCCTCACACACGGAGCTGGGCGCACTCACACGGCGGGAATGGGAATGGGAATGGGAACCGCCTCCTCCGCCCTTCCCCGCTCTGCTCCGCTCCTTTCCTACAAACACCGCCTCCACTCGCTCCCTATAAAAGCCGGCCACCGCCTCGCACACCACGCCTCCCGCACGCCCAGCACCCATGGCAACTCCTGCTGGCCTTCCCCGCGGCACTAGCCGCCGGGCACTCTCAGGCGGGGTAGGCGCCCTTTCGCACTCCGCCTTGCAGCTGGCCAGCTGGGGTGTCCTCTCGAGTTTGCCGTCGGTAACGTGGGGCAGAGCCGGCCAGAGCCTGCCAAGGCGTGCTCCGCCGGAAGCGAGTCCCGAGCTGCGGCCACCGCCATGCCCTCCGACGACCCATGGCCTTCAGTGCCGGTAGTGTTAGTCACCCTTTCTCAAGGAGTCAAGCAGTAGTATTCGCACGCTGCCGACGGCGGGACCTCCAGGATAAACTTGCCTCAATTGCCAAAGCAGTGGCTATTTCATCCAGCTCATCGAGTTCAGCAGCAAGTCAGTCCAGAGCCTCAGTATTTATTATTTTCCCAAAATATGCTGCAGCCTAAACGTAACAAGTCCATACAGTAGGCATCACTTTGAAATAACTAGTGTTTTAAGTGTGCTGCAGGAAGAAGTCTTTCTCCCAAACGTTCAATGATAGAAGAACTGGGGCAAAAGGTAGTTAGTGAAAAGTAACTGCAGCAAAACCCCAACATTTTAAAAGAATGTTTCATTACGAAATTGCTCCATCTTTCTGAAAAGAAGATGCCAGCATATGACCAGCTTGTTTCCGGTGTAGGCTGTTTAGCCTTAACTGTTTTCTCCATGTCTAATGTACTTACAAGGAGATACTGTGCTAAATCAACTTTCACTCCAGCATCCTGCTTTTTCTATTGGCCCTTCCCCATGCTTGGTGCTGTCTGAAGTAGTTTTTATTGACCATGTGTGGCTGGACTTGTCTGCCAGAACTCTCCACTACACCAGTATTGCAGAGGAGCAGTGCTGTGTAACACCTTAAAAAAACATTGACTAAGCGTATCTTTCCTGGCCTATGCAAAGGTTCCTAGATGCATTTTCCACAGTCACTTGATCATAGCTAATTAGTTGCAATTTGTACTATCCAAATATTTTCTAATTTCCATCATTTGGATGAAATTGTACTCAAAGTCATTTCAGGTACTTTAAAATAGCAAGGAGGGAGAACCCACTATTCTGTGCCTCATTTTATTAACACACCTAAATCTTCCATAACATACACATTTCATTACAAATTACACTACTAACCTCAGCTTGCCTGGTAGTTCACCACCTTGCTTCTCCTTCTCTGATAGCTTCTCACTGTACAAATGCTCTCTTTTCCTGGATTGAATCCTAGCTTTGTGTGTGGCATCTCAGCAAAGGCTTTGTCAAATTTCCAAAAGACTACCCAAGTCTCCTGAGGAAGGAAGCATAGTTCCTTTCCATAAAAAGCAAAGTAAGGTTACAAAAGATGGATAAATAAATCAGAGAATTTATCTCTGGCTAAATCTATTTTGCCTTTTGTCCTCGGTAGTTGCATGTGAATTTTTATTACCTTAAAAATATATATTACATATTGAGGTTCAAATAAATGGGTTTTCATTGCTTCATCTATTTTTCCCTCATTCTGCTTTCTTTAGTATCATCCTTAATAGATAAAAGGTTGGGACTGCAATATATTAATGCTCCCATTTAAGAGTTCAATTGATATCGCTAGATGAGCTGTCTGAGATGACATGGGAAAAGATGAAGAAGGGTAATTAGATTTCTCCACATATCTGGTTCTTAGGAGGCAACTGCAATTCTCCAAGTCATCACATACCAGCCCAGTTATATAACCCTGTTTTGTTTGTTAAACTTGTTTGAGAGCATTTAACTTCAGCTCGCTTAGTCATCTGTATCACACCCAGAGAAACAAGCCTTTGAAACATGTATATGCACAAGCACACTCACACCTACCCTCCTCCCTACATCTCCCATGAATATCATCTTTCTGTCTGTCAGTGGGGGGGATGGGTATGAAGTCAGTCACAGAAGTAGGAAATGAGAAGGAAACCTGAGCAGCTGTACATGGTTGGTTTGTCCAGGGAATCATCATCTTCTTCTCCACCATCCCTTCTAGTCTAATCTCTGAAACTAGAATCATCTTGGTTTACAGTTCCAAGAACTGTCTGGTCAGTGGCAATACGTCCCCTTTCTCACTGATGTGAAGTGTAAGAAAACTTTACAGCCTTCAAGGAAAGATCATACTATTAGAATACAATCACTGCGTGAAGTTAAGCACCTCTTCCTGGCTACTGTTCCTGTTTCTCCATTAGGTATGCAGAAAATAACAATTCTTTTCCTCCATAATGAAATCTAGTACAGGTTTCTGAAACTTCTAGACCTTTAAATGGAAGCAAATAGTGCTTATTTCTAGTGGAGACGGGGAAGGTATTCAAGCAGAAGGAGAGTGGGAAAATACCTTTTGTCATGACTGGACATCGACCTAATTCTTTCAAATGAAAACTCAAAAGCCTCCTTTGTATTTACTTGGAAATTAATAACTACTTTTGTCCTTTGCATAAATTCTGATCAAGAAAGTTTAAAATGCATGTTCATTTGTATCAGCCAGACAATTTTGCCTTTAATGTATTTTGGCTAATGAACTTTCTTTTATCTCTGCATAGGAAATTCTGCCCTTCCCCCACCTCGTCTTAAAGTGAGTTGTACTTACTCAAAATTTTACCTATTCTTCTTAATGTTTAGCAACATTATAAAATGCATTAGCGCTCAATTTGGCTAACAGCTAGAATTCCAAGCAGGTGTTTCCCAACTTTCTAGATTACCATGCATTTTGGACACCTATCAGTTATTCATCCCTTAATCAGATATACATATCTCAACTTCATGTTTTCCCCTGTAAACAAGCAGAAGAGAAAAATAAGCTTAGGAAAAATGGGCTCAGTCGTGGGCACAGCAACTACTTTCTGATATTTGCAAAATGTTGATTTCTACAGCTCAAATATCACATATCAGATCAATTCTTCCTCTGGCTGGGCACTGGGTCACTATTTTTTAGTCAAATCTAACCATGTTATCGCTGTAGGTCCAGTACAGTTCACACATCTTGAAAGAGATCCTAGGCCTACTCTCAGGCATACCATAATCAGGATTAGAAGCAACTAACAGAAAAATCTGCTTTCTATTACTACTTCTACCTTCATACAAGATTACTTCTGCTGTGCTCACAAGTCTGGTAACAATACTGTAAGTTGGCATGGCAAGAAATTAATACTGTAACAGTGCCTATTCTTAAGGAGGATAATTTATTTCACAGACAGCGACATTTGTTTCAGCAATAGATGGCAAAAGGCATTAACTGGAAGGAAGCAATTCTTTCCCTACCCTTTCAACATCTTGGAATCTAAGAATGTGAGATCTAGGAGCTTAGAATGTAAGCGTTCATAAAAGAAAGCTCCCATGGGTATATATGCACCACTGGTTTAATTTGGATTGGGAGTATGCTTTTGAAAGAAGCAAATTTCCTCATTTTCTCCACTTAACCACATTTTGGTTTACAGCACAGAAGGATTTCAGAATACACGTTGTTTCATCCAAAAGATGTCCAGATTGAAGATGCATTGCTAACATGCACTCCAAATGCAATGAGCAGACAGTTCATAAACTAGACAAGCAGATAAAAGTACAAGCTCTGAAATGCATATAATGTGGAAAGCAAGCTACTCATGTTGGGTGGGATGCATGGTTTGCTAACTTAGATGTAGTGTGCATCCAGGTTCCAGGATTCATTTTCTATCTCCGTGAAAACCCTTCATACATGTCAACACTCATGTCTCTATTCTGCCAGTGATAAAAGTAACAAGTACTGAAATCTAACTTTAAATCACCAGGGCTTTTCTTCTAATGGATATCAGAATTCATACCAGCTTCTAACTTACCATGTCACACTTCCCAATCCCCAAATGTAAATATGCACATACAGAGAAACACAGAGTCCACTTTGAACCCACTAAACACTTGTGTGGAATACCCAAGAAAAGACCCTCCATTTGATAAATTCACCTCATTCCACTATAAAAATAGGTCACCATTCTTGATATTTTACTGCATTTCTTTTTTTTTCATTAAAGAAGGGATTGAGATTGCTGTAGCCAGACAAAAGTAACCACACTGTTAGTATTGGCACACTTGTGATATGCAAGATGTTTTCCCATTTCCCTTAATAAATAAATTATTCCTGAGTATCTCTCCTGTTGCAAGGTTGGGACAGATATTTGCAATTGCCCAAAGCCCTGAACTCTGGAAAATGAGAAGCAAGCAAAGAAGAAAGTATTTCTGTGAAAGGTGACAGCAACAGAATCCTATTTTAGATCAACAGTATTAAACATGTTAAAAGTTGTATCTAAAGCAGAACAGTTCTGTATACTTTGTGAAATGCTGAATATTCAGGCAAGGGAAAGAAAAAAATAAAAGTTGATCAAAGCCACAGAGGAAATTAAGACACTTGCCCAACCTGAACATCACTTCACTTGATAAAAAGCTCTAAAGTCACAGAGCTCAAGGTAAAAGGAGTAACATTCAGTTAGTCACATTAATATCATCATTATTACAATCAGAAATTGGTTCACAGTACTGTCCATGTTGTTTGAGCTGAATTAGTTCTGCCCCAAAGGAAACCTGCCTTTCCAAAATGCTGCCAGGCCCTTTCAACAAAAACAGCCTAATGAGTTCTCCCAACAGACTGTCAACTTGTTGGTATCTTTTGACAATGCCCCCCTCCCCCTCCCCATGCATACTTGGAAAAGGAGACTGATGTGTTTCTGACATTTACTGACCAAAAGTCTAACTCCAAATATGCCATTTGTTTGTTTTTGTTTCCAAAAGATGTTTTCCTGAAACTCATTCTTTTAAGCTGACATCTGTTCCTCCACTGGATTGCATTGCATGAAATGTCTGTGTGTTTACCAGTTACATGTGTACAGCTCACGAAGGTTTCCATGCAGAAGACAGGGTTTTAAAAGAACACATGGGAAGTAGTATAGTGTTTTTTCCAACAAAGACTGCTTCTCTGTTTTGTTTTTTTTAAATAAATTTTCAACTGCAGTCTGTTCAGGTAACTGTGATTCAGTTTTGTTATTGCTCTTCAGTTTGGCCCCTGAACAACTCTATTTCCTGTTAGAGTCTGCCTCAATACAAGGAATTATCTGTGTTATTATTTCCCTATTATTAGTCACAGAAAGATTAATCTTATTCCAGTGATAGCTAGTTAAGTTGGCTTATTCTAGTTTTAAAAAAAAAAAATTTTTTTAAAAAAATTTGGTTGTAATTTCCTCTTCAAAATAATTTATGAAGCAGCACACCTTGGCCTTTTATTCTTGGCCTTTTATTTAAAAATTATACAACAACTATTGTTTTTTTTAGACAATGAGATGAGTCTGTATTTAGTACTTCAATCATCGTTCTGAGGGTTGGAAAGGTCTCTGATACTGATGGTAGGCTCTTGTAAGAAGGTGAAATACTGAAAGAGGAGAAAAAAAAATTATTTTTCTTTTGCTGAGTTTTATGGTTTCCTTGGAAGTTAGCAGGTTAGTTTATACTTTTCTTCATCCCCCATCTCCAACAAATTTATGACACGAAGTCAAGAATCTGTTGCCCACAACCAGCTTTTGTTTCTCATGACTCCTGACTCACAACACAGAATGAAAATAACTACATTAAAGAGTCTTTGTATGTAGCAGACATTAAAGCAAAATGTTATTGGTTTAAGTCTTCAAGTCTTACTTACCTTACCCACAGAAATTAGCCGCTTGGGTTAATTACCATCCTATTATTACTTCAAGTGTCCTTTGGGCTGTGGTTCTACAGAGAACAACTTTAGCATTTTCTCCACTCTGGTTCATTCCTTGCCCATTATATATCTCTCATTTGAGCCAGCAATACTGTCGGTATGACTATGCTATGAAATGGTCTTGGTTAAAAATTAACTTTGGTTTGGCTGTGGGCAGCCTGATCTAGTTGAAGGTGTCCCTGCTCAATGCAGGGGGATTGGGCAAGATGACCTTCAAGGGTCCCTTCCAACCCAGTGCAATCTGTGAATCTATTTAGCATACATCAGTTCCCTAATTTGGCTTGCTGTGGTTTCCCACAGATTTCAACAGTACAACTGAGGGAGTCTGAAACACATAGGCAGGGCAGAAAGAGCTTAAGATGACTGCTCCCAAAAGAGAAGTTCCACTTTGGTAAAGATATAGCTTTTAAAAAAAGACAACATGAACAGGGGATTAAGAAAGAAGTTGGATATGTAAACTGGGAGATTTGCAGTAAAAATAGTGGTTGATCTATAAATGTTTTAAAATTTCCAGGAAAACTAAGCCACAATATTTGTGCAGACAACTTTTAATAAAAACTGCAACTTGCTATACTACAGTTAAAAACTTTCTCCTTAATAAATGTTGAATTTGACTTTATTTGCATGGAGATTTTTAGCCAGAGTCTGACTAAGATATCCTTGAGTATTTTTAATAGCCTTATTCATTTTGTAGTGTAGTGAAATCCACCAGGTTGAGAACCACTGATAATAAAGTTAAACATTGGTAATCAGTATGATATTTGGCATTAACAGCAGTTGCAGAGCATTTTCAGCCTCTCAGAATAACTCAGGTTGGAGCCAAATTCAGGAGGTCTGAGATCTAACACAGTAAGGTCAACTGTGAAGTCAGACCAGAGTGTAAGATTTTTATCCTGTCAGGTCTGACAAATATTCAGGGACGGAGACTGCACAGCCTCCCTTAGCAGTCTGCTCCACTGCTTGATTACTTGCAGGGTGAAAAGATTATTCTCAGTGTGAATCTCATTTCAACTCCCCTCCATGCACCAATTTCTCAATACTCGCAGGCACTACAAAGCTTCTGCTAGGGCAAAGCCTTACCCAGGCTGAACAAGCCCAATTCATGCCTGTTGAGGCATATGCTCCAGCCCTCGACCATTCTTGGTGTCTCACTACTGAATTTGTTCCACTTAATCAGTCTTTACTGCAACTGCCCTCAAACTGGATGCAGCATTCTAGGTGTGGGCTGAAGTGCTGAGCATGCTCTAAATCTGATTATCCAAACAGCTGTATATCCATCTAGCTGTCCATTTGTCCATTTCATAATGTGCTATCTTGGTATGAAAGTATTGTGGGAGTCCTGGCTAACGTAAAAATAAACATCAGTTGCTCCTTCTCATCCCCAAATCTAGTCAATTTATCATAGAAAGGAATCACATCGGGTCACACAACATTTGTCAAATCCATGTTCAGTATCCCTAGTCACTTTCTTCTTCATATACCCTTCTTCATATTTTTCCTAGAGGACTCTGTTCATGACTTTCCCAGGGACCAAAGTGAGGTTGACCCACATACAGTTTCCCCAGGTCATCTTTCTGGAGTTCTTGAAGAAGGATGCATGATTTCCTTTTTGTATGTGGCCTTGTAAGGACATTAGTCTGTTCTCTCAGCACCCTTTAAGTGTCTGTGACACTGACTTGAAGGATACTAAAACTGGTTTAATCTCTGGCTCCATTTTTAGATCTTGTATGAGGAATAACCACTAAGGGACAAATTAAATGCACCAGATTAATACTATTAACAAGGAATTAATGTGTTCAGTATTAAAAAAAATAAAATAAATTCATATGTAAATAAAAAATTTAAAGCATTATAAAAAATACATGCAGTTGTATTAACACAATTCCGTATATCGAAAACTTCCATCTACTTTGAAAATATTTTCCCAGTTAAAATAGCACTGAAGGATAAGTGAATGACTTTTGATATATTAGTTTGAAGAGACAAGAGAATGCAAGAAAAAAAAAAAAAGTAGTCAAAATTTTCCCCAGCTTTATTCACTAAACTAACAGATATATTAATGATAAAACAATAAAAATGGAGATTTGACCACTGGACAAAAGGAAGAAGATACTACCCCAAATAAATTTTTCTCAGAGGATAACACATAAACAAATATTTAGAGTACTAACTACTTTATTTAACTAAACTACTGTGTTTGTAAATTCATCTTGTCTTTTCAATATCTAGCTAGTGTTAAAAAATACACCAAATAATTTACTGATCTCATAATTTCTATAACAACTGGGTTTTTTGGTATAGATTTGAATTTTACACATAAAGTCTTTCATATTTTATTTCCCCCCACTCCACCTGAACAAAAAGTTTTACCTTTTTAGATTCATCCAACTCTTTGCTATTTTGCTAAAAGCTTCAGACCCTGGTGCTGTCATTGCTTCAAAATCAACCAGCTGAAAATGACAAAAAAAAAAAAAAAGAAAAAAGAAAAAAAAAAAAGAAAAAANNNNAAAAAAGAAAAAGGAGCTTAAGAAATCTTTAAAGTTTTTCATACTCATCAGTTAGTGCCAGAAAATACTGCCTCCAGCCCTTTATTACAATGTCCAAATGAAATGGGGATACTTCTCATTTCTAATCTGCAAAACAATGTATCACATGATTTGGTGGATTTATAGTGGACTTTCAGGCATTCTTTCCACAGCAGGTTTTCAGACAACTTGACTACATATAGCCAAGAACTCTTGCTTCTTCATAACTACAGTTTTCAGAAAGTTTTCAGGAACACACACAAAAAAGGAAGGAAAAAAAAAAAAAGGCTCAGTGAACTTTGGCTGAATTCAAGGAGGGGTTCTGACACCATGTTACCTATGCTCTCACACATAGACTAGGGTGGGTAAGACAAGAGTAAGCCTACCAACTACTCCAACCAGACTACTTTGTCCTTCATCATCAGTTTGGAAGTCTGCATGCATGCCAGGCAGTAAAACTCTGTAGGTTTTGTAGGTTTGCACACTGGAGGAAAGAATTTCTTCCAGTTAGTGAAAACTCCTCTTAAAAATGTTTAAATGCAGACATTCTCTTCCAGGTTAAAAAAAATTCCAATGTAAAAACGTGTCAAAAGCTTCCTGCAAGTCAGAAATCCTGTTTTTCTGTAATCCTGAAACTTTGCTTGCCTGCATAAAATCAGCCAGTAAAATGCACTACTTTATTAAGTCCTAAGAAGATGCATAAGAAAACCCACATAAGTGTTTTACCTTAGTTTGAACTCCCACGGAATGGTGGGAGATACCAATTTAACACCATAATGAAGATTTCTTGCTAATAGGCAAGTGCAGTTTGCTCTTAAAAGCTACTAGGACCTCCTTATCCTGAAACGACAAACTTCATGGTCTTCACTGCTTTCTAGCACAACAGGGAAAGTGCTCCTCCTTCCCTTATGCTGTATATTCTCTTCCACACCTTTGAGGCTCACTGGAATTTCACACATTCTTTTGACAATGTGGTTAAAAGAGACAGAGGTACTCTCACTCCTTTTGTGCTGAAAAGGTAACACAACTAACAGACTAATAGTTGATTGAAGGGAAACACCTTTTTGAGCAAGGTGGTAAAATATTCAAATGCACTTACTTAAATGCTGAGACTTATTTTAAATTAAGCAGAATGTAGAAAACAACGAAATCAACCGAAGTTGCAAATACATTTCTACTTACCAAGCCCTAAATATTCTGGAATACATTGAAAGAAAAGAAAAAAATTCTGCTGTATGTCAGAAAAGTCACCAATTCTGCTGAAGTATTTTCACAGCCCCTCTCAAAGGCAGCTGGAAAGAACAAGCTCAGCACACTAGAAGTGCTTCAGTTACAAATACCTAATTACTGTGGGACAAACTACTACAATCCAACTAACTAGAATTACTGCACAAACTATCTCTAAACTTTACATGCTACCAGGACAGCAATGACATTTTCAAAAGTGTCTCAGACTGTAAGAAACTGTAGTATGCAGCTAGCCCATCTCCAGTAAACAAGTGTGCAACTTTCGGTCATTCTCACAGCTGCTTCTCCACATTTACAAGCATCATTTCCTACCTCAAGGTTGATCAACCGTTTTTGATACTTGCCTTTCCTTTAGGGATTTTTCCTGATACTTCTTTTCCACTTGCCATCAATGCTCCCATGATCACCGAATAAGCTATCACACTAAAATAAAACAAATGTTTTTAAAACCAAATTAAGTACAGTAGGTCTTTCCATAATGTTATGTTAGACTACAAAACAGCACTGTTTCATAGAAGGTTCATAAAAAAATTATTGTACTAGTTACTTTAGAAGCAAAGTCAAGCACAAAACACAAAGTGAAATCACTGTTATCTTCCAACACCACTGGAAAGAAGTTGTGATCCTGTGGAGTTCAACTCTGGAAAAGCACTCTTTCTACAGCTGTCAGAATAATAATGTCACACAAGTTCAGACTCCATAGAGTAGAAAACAAAGCAAATTTCTGTTCCTAAAAAGTTTAGCTGTAGCCAGAAGTTCATGAACTCTACTGCAATAGAGTTAGGGGCACTGTTCAGTTACATCTTTTCTTCCTTTTCTAAACTTTTAATTGTGAAATTCAAACAATTTCTGTTAAATTTTACATTCTGTAAGATAAAGTCTGATTATAAAAATTAAGTCTCAGGATTTTATATTTTCTACTGAATTTTGTTTGATAAGCTTGAAGTCTTAAGTGCTTTGTGGAACAGAGATTTGTAATAGTCTTAGGTGTAGCCAGGTTTGAATTAAAGCAGAATTTCAGCTGGAGAGATTTGTGACATATGGGACCTGATAGTTTTGTATGGTGACCCTGTTACATTTGCAATACAGTAAAATACTAAAATAATGGTTTAGTGTATTTTATTAAAGCACATTATCTCAAACACATGTTTTGGTAAAGCTTCTTGAGTGAAATTACAGTGGTATAACATAATATTGATTGGGAACCCAAACATTACAATTTAAAAATTATACTTTTGAATCTGTGAGCTGAAATCTATAAACAGACTACTCAATTTCATATATGTATGCAGATATCAACAACTATCATCAGCAATTACAAACTAGCTTTTAGAACAGTTCCCACTGCACAAAATGAGAGACTGTGCAGGACACAGATCTCGACCCAGAGATTTTTTAGCTTCTATTTACTGAAAAAAAATAATGATTAAGATACTGCAACACATGAACATTTTACAGCATGCATTCAAAGTAACATACATGATAAGAACAATCACTAACCTAGATCCTCTTGAAAGTGGCATTAAATTATAGAAGTAATAAACCAATGACAGGATCAAGTTGCAAACTGCATCTACTTCCTAAGCAAGAGGGGGAAAAAAAAAAGTGAATCAAAGAATTTCATAGCCAGGTAACACACACTGTAAAGTCTGACAGTACCATGATTTTTAATTATTTTTTTGTTAATGATTCATTTCAAATGTGAATAATGTCAAGCTAAGAAGCTGAAGTCCCATTAAAAGACATTCAAGCAAATTTTGTTTTGGCATTAAAATTTAGGTGAAACAGCTCATCTACACCACATTAAAGGATGAAAAAAGGAAAGCACAAGCTCAGTTGTGGTCAGATTATTATTGCAGTACAAATCAAACACATTTGTAGTACTTCCCGTGAATTTGTGTTACTTTCCACATGTAACAGCCATGAGTCAAATCCTAAGCAGTGGTTATAAAGATGATGAATCAGTGTACAGAGAACCATGAGAACAATAAAGAAAAGAAGGTGGAGATAGTGGGGGAGAAAGTAACACACTCTGATAACAAGACCTCATCCAGTCTATCTCTATTACAGGAGCAAAGTGCAGCAAATTTTAAAATAGCAGAATTACAGCAATTTCTTATGGCATTTCCCACAACTGGGACTAAGCAAGCAGCTGATTTTATTAAGATCTCGGTCAAAAATTATTAAAACACTGGACTGTTAAACAGAAGGTATAAAAAGTTATATAGAATTTTATTAGGGAATTTACCATTTCTCTTAAGACAGTCTTACCCCTAACTCTGCAGACAGAATTAGAATTTTTCCTTTAGCTGTAAGATCCTTATACAGTGCATCTATTTCTGCATGATACAGCTGTGTTCTCTCTTCTGTTGTCTGAGTTTCTACTGAAAATAATATGTTCCCCACTCTATCAAGATGAAACAAAAAAGGAAGATTAGAAACTTTTTGAGCAGAACTTGATGCATAATCTAATACCCAGAGTAAGTTACAAATATACTACAGTTAAATACAACATCATCAATTTTTTTATTACACTTTTTCCTTAAGCAGGATATTGTGTCCGTTATCCTCTTTTCATTAAAGAAACATAATTAAAAATCACTGAATTAAAGAATTGTTTTGTCACATTGTAAGTTTGTCTGGGAGAATACACAAAGACTGCTGTCCAATCACAGATTAATTATTTCCACAGGGGGGAAAAAAACAAACAAAACAACTGACAAGCATTAGTGTTTCACTTGCAGTGTAGGTAAAAAGTAAGAAATATGAAATATTTCTATTTTACATACATTCTATACAAAAATATCAGGTCCATGAAGATAAAGTGTAGTTTTGCTATGTAAATTTTAAACTACCATAAGGGAATTGTTTTGGTATAAAAATGTAGTTAAAAACTATGAATCAAAACACATTGACTGACACAGAACAAAGTTTGTGCAGAACAAAGTTAGACCATCTTAATGACATGTAAAATATTTTCCCCCACTGAGGCCATATATTTAATGCCATTTCAGAGTATACAGGCATATGATTCAGAACATAGAATTAAAAAACAGGAGGTACGTTATTACTTTAAGAGAAGTTTAGCTTCCATGCCACTCACTGGAAGTACACAAATTCTGGGGAAAATTTCCAGTGCATAGAAATTTAAGCTTTTAGTTAGTGGTAGGGCAGAACTTCTGAGCCTTGAATTAATGTTCATTCTTTAGGAAGAAAAGGAACCAGAATCCATAAAGCGAGAAACTTACTAACTCAGTCAAAGAGTGTGCCAAAGCCTCTTTACATATGCAGGTACTATTTAAATTTGCATTTGCAGATGGATGGTCTGTAAAGATCTCAAAAAGGCCAAAATCCAGTTCCATTCTTAGATCACAGAGGTTTCCATTCAGTATTTTTCAGTCACCAAAAGAGATAAGGTCTCACAAAAAGAAATATACTTTAATATGGATATAGACTGATTAAGAAGGTCTCTCTTCACTTTTATGCTAGATGTTAAGAGAATCATCTTAACTGGATCTACTCCATCAATGTTACCCACCTTCCCTCTTTGTTAGGGAATACAACAGGAATCAGAAGTCCTCCAATGAACAAATTCTTCAGTTATTTACAAAAATACCACTAGTCAAAAAAACTTTATGAAAGTAGAAATGTCATTTGAGAAGATTAATTGTTAGTAATTCATCATCACTTAATATAGCTGAATCCCTGAAAAAAGCAAACGTACTTATCTCCTGTTATTGTAATTGTGAATCCATCATATTCTTTCCCTTGATCTTTAAGGCTGGGGACTTTTGTGTTCACAGTAAAGCCATCCCTTGTTTTACTGTTAAACTGCTTTCAAAAGAAAAAAAATAAAATTAAAAATTAGCATGAACAGGGACAGATTGCCTAGCTATTGTTTTGAAACACCCAGATTATATGGAACAGAAATGAAAATAGATGAACTGAGGGCACAGGATGAAGAGTCATTGTCAACTACATTATTTAATTTATACTTTATTTCCTGCTGAATAGAACTCATAAATACTGAATGATACTGACAGTCAACTTCATATAGCATATATAGAGTGGCAGTGATTGTGAAAAGAGCTGTACAAAGCAGTTTTGAGTTGTACAGATTTTTCCCCAAGTAACATGTTGAAAGTGACCTTGTGGTGCAACACTGTAAATGCAAAACCAGGAATCTGAGAGCCTGTCTTGTGTTTACACTAAGAAACAGTTGGATTAGTCTAAGTGTGGATTGCAGAATACAGCTTGCAGCAACAATTTCTTAACTGTGATCCAGTTTCAACTAATGTTTATCCTCACCAGAAGGAAAAATAGCAGTTAATGTATCTTTGTAAAATTTTTAATCTAAGTGTAACATTGTAGTCAAAATGTTATATAAACCAGGCAAGACTGTACTTAATTAAAGCCAAAAGCCCAGCTTTTGACATAGCACATTTTCTAGCTACCCCAGTAACCAAACTACATACAAATTAGCAGACATTTTACACAGGCACTATTAATGCCTATTATGCAATAGTGTTGAATGAATTACTCAGGCAATTATTTAAGATAGATTTTGTGATCCAGAATGTTTTGTTTAAAGAGAATCTGTGTTTATTTTAAAGAAACAAGTCTAAAAGCCGCTAATGAAAGACAGCACTCCAACATAATTGAGAATGGGATACACGAGACTGAAACCACAGCAAAATGTATAGGTTTTGAAACTCAGATAGAGTATTTGCTACAGATACTGGAAGTATACTATAAGGTCTCCTGAAAGCCTTCTCTTCTCCAGGCTGAAGAGCCCCAACTCCCTCAGCCTGTCCTCATAGGAGAGCTGCTCCAACCCTCTGATCATCTTTGGGGCCCTCCTCTGGACTCACTCCAACAGATCAATATCCTTCTAGTGCTGAGGGCTCCAGAACTGCACACAGTACTCCAGGTGGGGTCTGACGAGAGCAGAGTAAAGGGGCAGAATCCCCTCCCTTGCCCTGCTGGCCATGCTGCTCTTGATGCAGCCTAGGACTCGGTTGGCTGTCTGGGCTGCATGTGCACACTGCAGGCTCATGTTGAGCTTTTCATCAATCCAGACTCCAAGGTCCTTATCCTCAGGGCTGCTCTCCAGCCATTCACCACCCAGCCTGTATTTGTGCTTGGGATTGTGCCTACCCAGGTACAGGACCTTACACTTGGCCTTGTTGAATTTCATGAGGTTGGCCTGAGCCCACCTCTCCAGCCTGTCCAGGTCCCTCTGGATGGATCCCTGCCCTCTAGCAAGTCAACTGTGCCACACAGCTTGGTGTCATCTGCAAACTTGCTGAGGGTGCACTCCATTCCTCTGTCCATGCCACTGACAAAGATGTTAAACAGCACTGGTCCCAGCACTGATCCCTGAGGGACACCACTTGTCACTGGTCTCCAGGTGGGCATTGTGCCCTGGATCACAACTCTCTGCATGCAACCATCCAGCCAATTCCTTATCCAGTGAGTGGTCCACCCATCAAGTCTGTGTTTTTCCAGTTTGGTGACCAGGATGTCATGTGGGACAGAGTCAAATGCCTTACTCAGCTCCAGGCAGATGACATCAGCTGCCCTTCCCTTGTCCACTGTTGCTGTGTCTTCATCATAAAGAACCACTAAATTAGTCAGGCATGATTTGCCCTTGGTGAAGCCATGTGGTTACCACCAATCACCTCTGCTTTGTTTTTCATTTGCCTTAGCAGAGCCTGCAGGATATATCAATGGATCTGCATCTATCAAAGGGAGAGTCACACTCTACATATGTAGATTTGAAATAATCTGTTAGCGTTTGCAGTTATTAATTCTAAGTTTAAACGCAGTTCTAAGGAACTGTGTATCTCCTAGAATTTACCCTATTTTGAAAATTTTATTTAATTTACCTTCATTATGGGAAGAAGATCTTCTACTTTATGTACCTTTTCCAAAGCTTCTCGAACCTCCAATAGTCCTTTTGGATTATTAGCACTGGAAGAAAATAAATAGGGAATTGCAATGGCTGAACACAGGTAGCATTTCTAGAAATCCATCTGGCTTCAACCTAATTCATAGAATGGTAAGGTTGGAAGGGACCTCAAGGATCATCTAGTTCCAACCCCCTGCCATAGGCAGGGACACCTCCCACTAGTACAGGTTACTCAAGGCCTCGTCCAACCTGGCCTTGAACACCTCCAGGGAGGGAGCAGCCACAACCTCCCTGGGCAACCTGTGCCAGTGCCTCACCACCCTCACTGGAAAGAACTTCCTCCTAACATCCAGTCTAAATCTCCCCTCTGCCAGTTTAAACCCAGCTTAATTAGTCATGATGGGCTAAGTTACTGAAAGTTATTTCATTATTTCCTATCTGAAAATCAGTTTCTTTGTATTTGGCCACATGCTTTCCTTCTATTAAAAAAAAGGCATTTTCTCCTTTATCAGCTCAGTTTATTTTTTCAGATTGAAGGGCCAACTTTAAATTTCAGATTTATCTTGCTGTTGGCAACTTTATGACAGAAGATGGAAGAAAAATAAAGTTAATTTTAGAAATACTCTTCACAAAATGCATGCATCTGTGTGACAAAATCTGCTGAACTACTGCTCTAATATTTATTCATGATTGTACCCAGATTATAACAACAGAATTATTTTTAAAATCATAGCACAGATTGCTCTAGTTTAAGGTCATATGCTGCTGGCTCACTCTAATCAAATATTCTCAATGAAGGATAGACTTCCCAATTATTATAGAACCTGGATACCTTCAGCAACTATCACAAATCTACTAAAATTTGAAGTTTTCAACTCATGTTAAGATTTTCTGCAATTCATTTTTTTGACAGTTAATTTTTTGACAGCATAATGAAATTAAAAACCAGAACTCAGTATTTAATAACTATTACCAGGACAAAAACAATTATAGCGTTTAAAGTTAAACTAGTTTTTTCATTTCTAATAAGAATACTGTTGCCACAAATAAGCCACAGATGGGGAAGATGTTCTACTCAGAAAAAAGACCCAACAAAAACCAAATAAAAAAACCCACCAAACAAACAACACAAACCAACCAATCAAAAAACTGCAAACAAACAACAAAAAAAAACCCCAAAAACCACAACAAACCCAAACAATTGAAGTTCAAAATAGATGCCAAGAATTTTCAGGTTACCTTTAGTCACATCTTTCATTCAAGATTCTAAAACTACCTTCTGTTTCAGGTCAAATCCATCTATGTAAATGGTAGTAAAGATTTTCTGGCCCTTTAAAATTACTTGTCACTCACCACAGAATCATGGAATTAACCAGGTTGGAAAAGACCTCTAGCATCATCAAGTCCAACCTATCACCTAACCCTTCTCATTAACTAAACTATGACACTAAGTGCCTCATCCAGTCTCTTCTTAAAACACCTCCAGGAATGGTGACTCCACTACCTCTCCCGGCAGCACATTCCAATGGCAAATCACTCTTTCTGTGAAGAACTTCGTCTTAATGTCCCACCTAAACCTGCCCTGGTACAGTTTGAGACTGCGTCCTCTTGTTCTGTCACTGGGTGCCTGGGAGAGGAGACCTACCCCCACCTGGCTACAACCTCCTCTCAGGTAGTTGTAGAGAGCAATAAGGTCTCCCCTGAGCCTCCTCTTAACCAGGCTGAACAACCCCAGCTCCCTCAGCAGTTCCTCACAGGGTTTGTGCTCCATCCCCCTCACCAGCCTTGGTGCCCTTCTCTGGACATGTTCAAGCATCTCAATATCTTTCTTAAGTTGTAGGGCCCTGTGGCCGTTTGAGCTGTGGACACTGTACTCAAGGTATGGCCTAACCAGTGCTGAGTACAGGGGCAGAATGACTTCTCTAGTCCTGCTGACCACACTATTCCTGATACAGGTCAGGCTGCCTTTGGCCTTCTTGGCCACCTGGGCACACTGCTGGCTCATGTTCAGAGTTGCAATTAAAGTTACCTTTCGTATTTTCTTTTTTCTTTTGTCCTCATTACTATTATTTAATAAAGTCATCTCAAGATTCAGAGACACTGTACTTTATTCTACCAGGAGGAAACCAAACGCTTTTAACAAATCCTAGTCTAGAAATAAACAAGACCCACTCATGCCGAAACTGTGGGGACAAATTCAACACCATTATTAGCTTCTATATACATTGTAACTCACAGGTAATGCTAGGTAACTCATAATGTTTTTTCATATTAGTTTAAGGTTTTTTATATGGCAATGAGTAAGATTTTGCATTTCCAACAGGAAAGAAGACAAATGTAGATAGCAAGAAAACCAGAACTTACTAGAATTAAGAAAATAGCTCTTAGATTTTCTGAAATCAATATTATGAAAACTGCAAATTAGTATTAGCAGGGGAGTGGTGGGGGGGAAAAAAACCCAATGTATCAGTGATTTACCCATGATAAACAAGAATCCTGTCTTTGATGAAATGAAGAATTTTCTCAAAATATTCCAGATACCGCATGTTGACAACCTGTCCCCTAAAAAGGAAGAAAAGGTTTTTTGAAGTCTTGTTTTTCAACCCAAAATTACAGGGCTAAAACACAAATATTACTCATTAACATTTAACAGAATATTACTCACAGATGCTTTGTAAATTGAAGGAAAGCCCTATGTTTGTCTCCATTCTGAATACAGATGCTATAACGAACTTGCAAAAGCTCACATTTTTCCTTGGGTTGTTCTTTGATATAGATTTAATGCATATTTCCCCACTTTCAGTGTGCCTGTGTCCAGTAAATTTTATCTGATTATTACCAATTTGTACGTGGATATAATCTTTCTCTGTTTACTCCTGTAGACATTATAGAACTAGGAGAGAATTCTCAGTCTGCACATAGATTTACTCTGAGAAGCACCACTCTCCAGTTTACATATTTGCCAATATATCTAAACATATGCTGATCTGGTCTGACAGCCCACATATATTTTTATTTATTCACTTAAAAACCTCTACATTGAATTGATTTTTTCTTTGACTCCTAATAGTTACAAGTAGTAATCATTATACAAAAACATCAAAAAAAGCGGGGGTGGGGTGGGGGGGGAGATTATTTTTCCCCTTGGACTACTACAGAAAAAAAATATACATTAAAAACTTGGTAGAAATCTGCTAGTATTAGAACCACTCTGAGAGGAAAAAATTACATACCATTATTGCATTTGTAGGAGTCCTTCCTCTTCTCCCAGTCTACAAAACAAGATTTTATAAAGCAAGTGTTATTGCTCTCTGAGGAAGCAGAACCACTGTCAATCACAGGAAGGTGTATACACCTATCTCTTTCCACTCTCAGTGATTTTTGGCAGCTTAAGTCCCTATTTGATACTGACTCAGACTCTCAGTAGGCCTAGTTTCAGAATAATGGCAGATTCAGTCTTTAAAAATAGAATTAGAACATGTATATACACACATATCTGTACATAGGAAAGGGAGGTAGGGAAAGCAGAAGGATGAAGACAAACCTACATAGATAATTTGCCCTTGTTGTACGTCCCATCATTTTCCATCTGTATTTTAAAAAGTATCTGTACAACAGGCAGAAGCATGTCAGTACAAGGAACTGCATCTTCCTTCAGTGGCATCTTGGCAAATACATCCAAATCAGACTTAACATTCCATAAGACCATCCAGAAGCAGTAGCACCAAGAAAACACTTTTGGTGGGTGGTCAGAAGCGCTTTGTGTTTTTCGCCCCACTCTTTCTCCTTGTTTAAACAAGCACTCCCATCAAGAACTCAAAAGTAGCAGTGTTCCAGAGAGTATTGTTATTTTTATAAGAATATTAAGTATATAATTAATGTTTAGCTGGTCTCAAATCCTTGTTTTGCCTATGAAAATAACATAAGCTTTCAAAAACATTTTCTTTAAATAAACTTGGCAGTTTTGATAATTTAAGGCCAAAAGGAGATAAGTCAAAGTTGCATTAGTCTATAGACTCATGATGTAGCGACATCTGATTTACTTGCATTTTGAGAATTTGGAAGATCTGGAAGTCTATCAAACATTGTGAAGTGCAATACGTTTCTTACACACTTTTCACTAAAGGTCCCCATTGACTCAAAACAAAAACAAAACAAAAACAAAACCACCAACAAGCAACAGGCTTTGTTTTCTGATACTTTCCAAACATTTTGCCAGCCTGGAAAAGAATCCTTAATTCAGCAGTCACTGAATGCTAGTGCCTCATTTGACAAGAATTACTGAGCAACAATGGCCTTTAAATGCAAAGAATTCCAAGTAAAGAAAAATGTTATGTTAAAAGATCTAATCCAAATATTCCAGCACACAGAAATTACTGAGGTACAATTTAGACCAAACAAAACCAGAGACAACATGACTGTATCTGTTACAGATACTAAAAGAATACACAAGTGTTATTACACTTCTGATTTGACTGAACAGCTGATATGTTTGTATATTTAATAACCATGAAAGCTGCCACCTCTCTGGCTAAAGAATTTACTATTACATCTGTTTTACAGATAGCCATGCTATAGAAAAAAAAAAATCAGCCTTAGTCACACAGGCTTAGTTATGAAAATAACTTCCAAATCATAAGCCAAATATAAAGCAATGTATTATGTCTTCCTTAAATATTCAAAAGACCATAAAGTGATCAGAGAGCAACAAAAAGGTATTAGCCCTGTGGTTTCTATCTTCAATCACCAGCCATTTTACAGTTGAGTACTGCAAAAAGGAGATTATCCAAAACTGTACAGTCCATTAAGAGTAAATTGCCATTTAGAAATCATAATGGACCTGAACATGCTTCAAAAGTAAATAAAAACCCCCACTGTCAGTTAATATATTAATTTCTTTTATCCCTCATAATCATTTCATAGGAGGTGAGGGAATCCATAAGCAGACAGAAATCACTGCTAAAGATCTGAGTCTCTTTATCTCGGAGAAGAGACAACTGAGGAGTGACCTCATTAATGTTTATAAATATGTGAAAGGCAAGTGTTGGGGGAACTGAGTCAGGCTCTTCTCATTGATGTCCAATGACAGGACAAAAGGGCAGTGGGTGCAAGCTGGCACATAGGAGATTCCATGTAAACATTTTTTCACTGTGAGGGTGACAGAATACCGGGACAGGTTGCCCAGAGAGGTTGTGGAGTCACCTTCTCTGGAGACATTCAAAAGCCATCTGGACACATTCCTGTGTGACCTATTGTAGGTGATCTTGCCCTGGCACAGGGGTTGGTCTAGATGATCTTTCAAGGTCCCTTCCAAACACTAACATTCTGTGACTGCTTATAGTGCAGAAGGGGTTTCCAGATTCAGAAAGGATGAAACCACCATCTGGTACTAAAGTATGACCAATCCTTAGGCAACAGTATTTTTGCAACAACAGCAGCAAAGACAAACAGAGCTTGGAATGCAAATGTGCCACTTGGCTTGGGGGAAGGCAGAGGCCTGAGATAAGACTGTTCAAGAAGCAGCACATTCTGCGAGGAACCTACAGATCCCGACTGGGGCTTAACGCTACATTGTAACCACTTCCTGCCAACTAAAGCAGAGACTGACAGGGTCTAATCCAGAGCGGAAGGAAGAGTATGGACAAATTCTTATTAGTCTTTGTGTGTGAACATTAGAATAATACTGATTTTCACTGCCTGAAATAATTCTTGATGAAGCTTTGCTTCCCTTATGCTTTTTCCACACAACTTCTCAAAAAAAAAAAGGAAACAAATAAATAAAAGTAGAATGACAGATTAAAGATTCAATACTTCCTGCAGGGGAGGGGAAAAAAGAAAGGAAAAAGAAAGGGAATTAAGATGAAACAGTAATTACGTATTTACTTAAACACACCCTGCTCCTGTGATTGACAGTGATGTTGCCACACTGAGTCTTTCACACTTCTACCACATCATAGGAAGTAGCACTGTCAAGGCTACAATACCAAGTCTTGCAGCATGGGAGAAGATGGAACGTACAACAGTGGTTGAATCTTTAACATTTTACCTTGGTCTGCTTTGAAGGTAACTATGTTTTTCCTCTCTATTTTAAATTGGTATTAAAGCTAATAGAAGAGCATTGTTTCACTATTAATTTTTAGGTGCATAAAATCCAAATGTTCCACTAGAAAATAGAGAATAAATACTAAAGCAAAACAGTAAGTACAGGAATAAGTACATTCAATACTGTAAATTTCTGTTTCATGAATAGTTTTTAGGTTTTGGTGTAATCCCTCAGTGTGTGTGGGAAGGCTATTTGGTAAAATTCTCATACCTGATTAAGTTAATGTGATTATTGAAACCTCTGCTGAGACTTCGGGCAGGCATTTGGTCCAACCAAAGCACAGGTTGGTCAGGGTCAGCTATCCTGCAAAGACAAAGAATATTAATATCACTGCACTTTTCACTCCACAGAATATTTTTTAATTGAACATTGTTCACACACAGAATAATTTCAGGCAAAAGGTAGAATTCAGAGATCACACAAAAAAAAGAACTTTTTATTGGAATGCATGCACAAATTCATTAAGGAAAAGTTCCAACTCATAGCATTTTATCATAGAATGGTAAGGTTGGAAGGGACCTCAAGGATCATCTAGTTCCAACCCCCTGCCATAGGCAGGGACACCTCCCACTAAGTACAGGTTACTCAAGGCCTCGTCCAACCTGGCCTTGAACACCTCCAGGGAGAGAGCAGCCACAACCTCCCTGGGCAACCTGTGCCAGTGCCTCACCACCCTCACTGGAAAGAACTTCCTCCTAACATCCAGTCTAAATCTCCCCTCTGCCAGTTTAAACCCATTGTCCCTTGTCCTGTCGTTGCAAGACCTTGTAAATAATCCCTCCTCAGTTTTCCTGTTAGGCCCCCTTCAGATACTGGAAGGCTACTATCAGGTACCCTTGAAGCCTTCTCTTCTCCAGACTGAAGAGCCCCAACTCTCTCATCCTGTCCTCATAGGAGAGCTGCTCCAGCCCTCTGATCATCCTCGTGGCCTTCCTCTGGACCCGCTCCAACACTTCCATGTCCTTCCTGTGCTGAGGGTTCCAGAACTGCACACAGTACTCCAGGTGGAGTATTTTATGCTGTAGGCATTTGAAAACAGTAGTTTTTGTTAACTTAAACTGCTATGTACCCTATGGACCTCAGTGACAAAATGCTATTCCTGACTCTTAGCCTCTTTTTAAAAAGAAGAAAAATGCAGTATTTTCAGAACTGCACTCCCTGTACCAGTACCATCCTCCTCCTATGTATCAGAACACCTTTTAGATACAGAGCAGTAGCAATCACTTATTTTCTTCTCTGTGACTTCATTCCTTTAGTTAAGTGATTATCACAACCAACGTAAGACTTGCTTTCTATCTCCTTTAACCATTACCTTCGCCACTTCACAGCAATATCAAACATATCTCTCCACTGCATCAGCCTGGTTTTGCCGTTCATCCGAACTTTAGAGTTTGCCCAAGTCCGCTGCACAGCTTGCATCACTTCTAGAGTGGCTAATCCCATTGCTGGGGGCGGGGGAGGAGAGAGGGATGAACAACAACAGAAAGAAAATTTTAAAAAAAAAAAAATTTAAAAACCCCAAAAAAACCTAAACAATCTGAGCCAAACCTTTGGGTGTGTACGCAAAGGAAAACTGAGGCAGGAAGTAATGCATTTACAAAAAATTTATTGCTAACATAATCTGAGAGATCATGATCTCCAGCCCCCAATTTGGTCAAGAAACTGCTGACATATTTTAGTTTAAAAAACTTTTTATCTGATCTGAAAGGACAACTGCATAAAACTAATTTGCAAATAACAAAGGTACAGCTTGAAATTCATACCACATTGATTTTTCTTTTCTCCACACAAATGTACAGTACATTTTCAGCATACCTCTATGTATTCTTTTATTTGGAAGAAATCCTGGTGTCTCATATTGCATCATGGAACCCAGATGATCAGCTACACATATGAGTTCTTGCACATCAGGCTTATAGTTTTCAAAATTCTGAAACAATACATCTCTTAAAGAGGAGAAAAACATGCATCAGACAGAGTTTGGAAATGAAAATGCTGAAAGTTGTAAAACACAATGTTTGTCTTATAATCAGTACAATTTCTGTGGCAAAGAGCACTTGCTCCTCCCAATCCACTGAACACACACAGTACATTGCAGTTCACTCAACATCCCAACTGAAACCTTGGTCTTACTCTATTCAGTGATAGATCTTATACTGACTCACCTTTCAGACTTGTATTGTCTGTGAACTATTTTTGGTACCACTTGCTATGAACATTATCCTTCAGTGTTACACTCACCCTAAAATAACTTTAGCACTACCTAAGAATGTGTAGAAATGAGAAATCTTTTCCCATAATTGTGTAAAAGCTTCTTGTGCTGAAAAGATGATTTTTATTTCATATAGACAAAAAGCCATACATTTTAATTTATTTTTTTTACACAGATACAGAAACACATATCTAGAAACTAGTTTACAGCATGAGAAACTGCTGTCTTTCCTTCACCTATATACTTTTGAAGCCTACTCAAATAAATCCTCTGATTTGCTGACTGAAATCACTCTCCTCCTAAAATACTGGTTATCTAAATTACTCTCAAGAATTTTTTTTCCCCAGTGAAACCCATCTGCCATTAAAATGAATCCATTAAGTATCTAGGAAATTACACATATAACAAAATAAAAACTAAACACACAAGAAGAAATTGTAACAAGGGTGCTACATAATGTTACACTGAACATTTAAAACTTAACAATTCTTTAATTCCAGACAAAAGAAATAAAATAAACAGTAAGACCACAGAATACAAAACATCATGTGAACACTGTTGATTATATGATGACAGAAACAAACAAAATCATCCCAGATTTCATTCTTCCTCTTTTATGAGCTAGACCAATTCAAATCCCCATGATTTTGAAAAGGGTATCCACACTCAGTGAACTTCCACTTTCACATAGTATTGAATATTAATTAAAATATGCTCTAACAACAACTTGGTATAGCACTTTAAAAAAGCCACATTTGGAGTAGGTATAAAAATAAGCAACTAACTTACTTTATATGTGGCTGTAACCCTGGCTGTTCTTCATAATTATCTATAAGAAAAGGAAGATTTTTGGCCCAGTGGTCCTTGAAATTTCCAGGAAGATCCACATCAACATTATACTCTGTAAGAGGAGTATCCAAATGTGCGTGCAAGTATCTAGAATACTCTGGAGGAAAGAAACAAAATCAAATACCTTTTGCATAATCAGCCAACTTATGTTTGTCAGTTATCCAACATGACTTATTAAAGTCATTACTTTTAGATAATTTAATTTTGCCATTAGCCGGTTTCCAAGACAGAAATAAGTTTATTTCAACTAAATACTGAAACACTCTTCACCATTACACAGAAATGTATATTTAATTTGTGGTCTTAGTTTAGCTTTATGAACAAAAAAGAATTATTTTACAGATTATTTAAACACATGTATACAACAGTGTTCAGGAGACTGTACAAAAGGTCATTATCTATGGAGCACTTTCAGGATTCTTAAAAGAAATCTTGAAAAAAAAAAAACCAACAAAACAATTCTAACTTACCTCGGAGGTATTTAACTTTCAGATATTCTGGGCTGGCCTTCTGACCTGGTAGTGGATCATTTAGCATAACTTTAGTCTGAGCTTTTATGCCTTCATAAAACTGTCCCATTGCAACATGGCTGAGACCTTTCATGTATTGGCATACTTCATTATATGGTTCTAGCTGTAGACATCTCTAGGAGATTAAAGGAACAAAGAACCCATAAATTGAGACAGAGAATAAGTATCTTTGAATAAATTAAATTTCTTGGTCAGAAGCCTGTATGAAAAATTTTCTGATTATTAAGATTTGCTTTCATCACAATGTTTTTTCAAATGATGCTGAGCACTTAAATTGGTAGCAAATGTAAGACAAAATACTTCCAGCTTCACTGAAGGGCAGGGGAGAAAAGAACCACTAGTTCAAATATGCTTTTGGTCATACTTTAATTGCTATGAAAACAGAACACATTTCTCTAATACGAGCACTACAGAAGTTTCAATGTTAGTTGAATGAAATTAGACAAAACGTACCCCTGACAATACTACTAACAAGTCATTTTTTGCTAGTTCAACACATGCAGTGTGCCATTTCTTCCATCAATATCTTCACTAGTTCTTGCAGTAGTACACTTCATTCTGCTAGTCAACTATTTACTACACATAAATCACATAGCAAATACGTATTTAAATTTTTTAAATTATATGCTCAGTTTTTTCAAGTGAGTAATTACATGTCTTTAGAAGATCATTTCCATCTTAAAAGCCAAGATACCCTTTCAATACACCAGCATTAATGAATTGTATAGAAGGTGACTACATAAGGATGCACACAAAGCGTTCACACACGTATTCAGAAACAGGTGCAATTGTTTCCACACCTCATTTCATTCTTTGTTCTAAGGATAAGGACTAACACATGTCTTTATTGTTCTGCCTACAAAATGAGACCACTATTTAATGCCATTGGAGAGAGGTAAGACTTTATTTACCTACAGAAATATGCACATTTTCACATGCTCAATGAACTGCAACATATTCCAAGTTTTTCAAAAGAAAGGAAATATCTCTGTGTCCTGGTAAGGCATCAATCCTGCCAGGACGGTTTAAACCCTTGCTCACCTCCTCCTGTCGGGGGTCCAGGAGTTGAGTAGATGAGCAAAACAAAGCCTTGAGGCTAGGAGCTTAGCACCACATGTCAGGTGTCTGGTGCAGCTCCTCAACATGCCTGCGTAGTCACAAAGCTTTGAATTCATTGGGCAAGACAATGATGCTAATGACTATTGGACAGTTCTCTTTTTCTCACTCTCTCCCCCTCTACCTGGAGTATTTAGTTTTTACTGCGGGATCATTATCATGAGTTTTGGAAGCGTTCTTGTATGGGAAACTTACTCAGGGACCAAGATGTCGTGAGTACATATGCTAGAGTTGATATTAAGCCTCTAGAAGCACAGTTAGAATTTTTCCTGTTTTCACATTGCTATTTTTCCCAAGTTCTGATTGTTTAAACTGTTTAATTTTGTATTCCTAAATATCCTTTGTGCAACTATTTCCTGTCAACTGAAAATCCGAAGAATCTCAGGGAATTTTCCCAAATGTGTGTATATTAATAATAAAAACTGTTGTTCGTACAAATATTAATAATCATAATTAATAACAGGTTATTAATATCACATCACTCTGAAAAAATACATATATATTGGAATTTTGTATGCTTATTATTAGTTTAAAAATATAAAGACGGCTACATTCCTTCACCCATTACATGAAGAAAAATCTTTAGATTTTAACCCAAACTAACATATTAGAAAGAACACATTTACTAGTTTAAAAAAACCAAAACAGATAAAACATTTCAATCAGAGCTTGGTTTCAGAAAGTCATAAAAAACACTTAGAAGTATCTTAGTTTTAGCAATATGCCATTTTCATATCATTTTAAGACCGGTTTCAGCAAAAATACTTTTAGCTCAGATGCATGTCAGGTTCTGAATTTAAAACTTTGACATCTGTTCACCTTACTACATTTGTTGAATGTTAGTTCTTGTTAAAATATTTTGGTTTTACTTAGGGTCTGCTTACCTTAAAATTCTTTAGTGCTTCGTCTAAGCTACCATGATGATAAAGCATCATTCCTTTGAGCTGTAGTGTCTGAACGTGGTTTTGATTTAGCAGCAAAGCCTTCTGGAAGCTCTCTGTAGCAGCATCGAAGTTGCCAAGTTCTCTAAATCATTCCATAAAGTGGGAAGTGAATAATATAAAAGGTAACAGTAACAAATTAAATTAGTTGTTAAAAGCTGTTTTAACACATGTAGAGAGTATATAATTAAAAGAGGAACACACTACCAATGGAAAATTTCTTTAACAAAAGCAGTAATTCTGCAACTATTCTTCAGCGGTAATAACAGAACAGCCATACAGGTTTTTCCTCCCAGAGATGTGTGCTCTGAAATATAACCCTGTAAGACTGCAAATTTTCACAATCCTCAGTGGACATAAACCATAAAACCCCCAACCTATAGTATTTCTTCAGAAACTACAAGAAACAACATTTCCACGGAAAGAATTCTTGGAAAAATATCCCAATTTGTGACAGGTCTTTTTAACTTCAAAATATAAACATCTTTTTAAAAATACACTAACTATTTAAATACTGAATAAGAAGAAAACATTTGGTGTTTGAAAGTTGAAACTAACTGAACACACATCAACTCATTACTCCGTGTGCAGGATAACTTTTAATAAAAATAGCACAGAAAAACTATAAAGAAAACATTAAAATAGAAGTTGTATGCAATTTTTCTTCAGTTTATCCAGTATGTCAATTTTAAGACCACGAAATTCTTTCCACATCAAACTATATTAGATGGAATTAACCCAAATGAGCAATGTTACAAAGAACCAAGATTTACTAAATACAGTTGCCAAAATTTTTTAGACAGAACAGTGATTAACCACAGCTTCAAATAAATCCACAAACACTGAAGTCACTGTATTACAAACAGGAATCAATAGGTAAAATGTTACAACTCATGTTACACAGAAAGACAAATCAGACTAAGAATTGTCTATTTCTGCTATAAAAAGCATTCCTTAAAAGACAAGGTTTAAGTATGGTATTCAAAAGTTATATCATGCACAAGAAAGTATGAACTTAAAATATAAGATTTTCGAGCACAAGAATTTGACAGCTGAAGTTAAGTGACCTGGTGAAATGAAGTTATTACTTCTGCCTATTTTAAGACCGTAGTGTTCATGGTTACAAAATTCAGACTTATAGTTGGACATTAGTTAGTGTCTTCAGTTCCTAAACAATATTCTATTAAGTTTCTGGCCTTCTCTGACTGCTGAGCATTTATAAAAGTCAACAATAATCATGCTCTGTACATAGTTTGGTTTTGGTTTAGTTTTTTGTTGTTGTTGTGGGTTGGTTGTTTGTTTTTAATAACTAAAATTAAATCCTTCCTCTATTTCTTTCCAAAAGACCAGAGAATTTTTGGAGGCAGGGGCCAGTGAGATGGAACAAAAGCTACAAATCTAAGTTAATTAGGAATACTCGAATTGAGTATATCTTTTGATTTGTAAAACAACAGTGCAGTGTAAAATTAAATATTTTAAGGTTGCTTTCTTGTCTCCTTCAAAACAAAACTTATACAGATTAAGGTTTCTTGGGCACAGCTGATCACTAGGAGAGGGAGTCTCACATATGAATACAAAATAAAAGTTAAAGCATGTATTGAAAATGCAAGGAGACAAATGGCTAGTCAGTAATTTACCCTAGAGAATATTATTTATCAACTTGAAAATACTTACATACCAATAAGTCACAGAAAACCTCAAAAAGAAATGAGTGATCTGCACTGAGTTCAGAATTTAGGTACTGTGGTAAATAAGAAGCCCAAAAGGCTAAAAATAACAGTAAAAAATTGTCACTGTCTTCAATAAGTACTGCATGGTTTGTACGCCAAAGGATGCATAAAACTTAAATAAAGAGCACACTATCATGTAATGCTTGCACATTGACCCTACCCTATTTAACCCTCACTACACAAAACACATTTATGTTTCAGCAGCACCTATGCTGTAGATCTGCGCTCTGCAAAAAAATCAAAAATGTAAAAGAGGAAATAAAAAGCTAAAGAGATAGGGCAGGTTACAAAAACTACAATGGGAAGACATATTCAGTTGCTGCCTCTTGTGTTCCTGTCTTGTTATATACAAGCTGTATCTACTTTTCTCCTTAGAAATTATCTGCAGACTATCTTTAAAGCAATACATTTTATTCAACTACAAACTAATTTTATCTTTAATGTAAATTAATAAAAGTGACTAGTAATCTTACTAGAGATTGCCTTTTAATATTATTATTTGATTACTAGGAAAGAAAGTATACATTTACATGAAAAACACCCTAACCAGGAAATTAGCTAAATCCTCAGAACTGTAAATCTCTTTGGCAAGAGATTGATATTCAGGTCCACCTTCTGTATGCAATGAGTTTTTCATATATTTAAGTAGCATAGTAATATCAGATGGCAGCTAATGAGTATTGAATCAACATTTTCACCACTTTAAAAAAAAAAAAAAAAAAATCACTTGGCATACCTAAAACACATCTTACTAAAAACTGCCATTTTCCTCATCTATGAGACTAGAAGGTTCATAGAGCTACTGGAGACTGAATTTAAAAAAAAAAAAAACAAACCAAAAAATGAAGCAAATCTAGAAATTACGTATATTAAACATATGCTGACGGTCACACTGACTACTAAATACACAATTTTGCAGTTCTGTAACAAACATGCAAAAATTAGAGTACAATTTAAAGAACACCATCAGACAGAAAACTGATTTTAACACTATTTCTGAATGCAATTACCTGTAAGCTTGCCCTAAACTTTTATACGCATCTATGAAGTCTGCTTTCTGTTTCAGAGCTTCTTTGAAGGATTCGATGGCTTCCTATAGAAAGACAACAGCAGAATTTGTCACTTATTGAATTAATTTAATTTTAGTATCTTCAGTAGTTACCAGCCATGAATTTGCAGTTATCCATCAAAACATTTGGAAAAAGCAAAAGACAAAAATTTATTACAAAATCTATAGAGTAATCATATAAATTCTTTACAGTAACAACCAATTTAGGTGGAATTCCTTTGTCTCATATGCTATAGCAATGAGTGATTCTTCTAGTATTTTAGCATAATTCAGAGATTAAATCCCTTCAGAGTTTGCTGCCAAAGCTCACTCTGGTCCCTAAAGCAAAGCAGTCTCTCCTTACAGTCTTCCTTCTCCACTCATAATACACCTCTTAACTTTTGCAGTCCAAGACTGCCTTTCATTGTTCTCTTGCAGTTAGCAAACACTCTCTCAAAGGATTAGAGTAAATTTTGATCTTCCCGCAATACACTGTACAGTTAGTTTTGGGAATACAATGTAATAAAAATAAAATAGCTAAAAATAATCTTATACATGCATTCAAAGAAATCTTCCTCTTCAAAGGATTCAATTAAAAAGTCAGGATTTTAAACTGGATTTGCTATATAAATTGGTTAAATGCCAGTTACAAAGACTTAAGAGTTAAGGATGGAATAACCGACTTCATTATGAAGGAATGTCTGAAAACCATATTACAGTCTATAGTCTATTAAATGCTGTAAGGAAATAGTAATCTGAATCTTCATCAATTTAGATTCTTATTCAGAAAAATTATCAAATACATTCTGAGCACTACAACATGCACAAAAAATATCTATTGAACAAAAATATAACATAATCACCTGCTGCTACTGATTAGCTTATGTCCTCTAGACAAAATTTTAACTCCAAGATTATTCCCAAATGCAGTAACTCAAAAGCAACATATTCTCTTCAGTCAAAAAAATTAACATTCTACCACCCTCACTCCAAAT
Organism: Eubucco bourcierii; assembly: GCA_013396675.1. NCBI lineage: Eukaryota > Metazoa > Chordata > Aves > Piciformes > Ramphastidae > Eubucco > Eubucco bourcierii. The sequence continues at coordinate 313,718 of VWZE01015199.1, forward strand.
CTCAGTTTTCATAGAATGGTAAGGTTGGAAGGGACCTCAAGGATCATCCAGTTTCAACTCCCTGCCATAGGCAGGGACACCTCCCACTAAGTACAGGTTACTCAAGGTCTCGTCCAACCTGGCCTTGAACACCTCCAGGGAGGGAGCAGCCACAACCTCCCTGGGCAACCTGTGCCAGTGCCTCACCACCCTCACTGGAAAGAACTTCCTCCTAACATCTAGTCTAAATCTCCCCTCTGACAGTTTAAAAACATTGCCCCTTGTCCTGTCGTTGCAAGACCTTGTAAATAGTCCCTCCCCAGCCTTCCTGTTGGCCCCCTTCAGATACTGGAAGTCTACTATAAGGTCTCCTGGAAGCCTTCTCTTCTCCAGGCTGAAGAGCCCCAACTCTCTCATCCTGTCCTCATAGGAGAGCTGCTCCAGCCCTCTGATCATCCTCGTGGCCTTCCTCTGGACCCGCTCCAACACTTCCATGTCCTTCCTGTGCTTAGGGCTCCAGAA
>VWZE01015199.1:320034-366816 GCA_013396675.1 Eubucco bourcierii
AAAAAAAAAAAGACAAACCAAACAAAAAAACCCCACAAACATTCTAGTCCTCTGATAAATTCCCTGGAACAATTCCATAAAATTGTCACATTTTCACTTAAGTACAGCCCATATGATACTTGAGTTTAAAAAAAAAAATACATACATGGTAGCATTTGCAATACTTCAGTTTGTATTTATGTCCTATAATCAGTCTAGATCTAAAAGTAGGTCCATACTTCATGTAGTCCCAGGTTTTTAGACATAAAAAAAAGCACTAGCTCTAGTTGAAGCTTTTAAACTGTTTAAACTATTTTAAACTGTTGCTTTTGTATTAATAATAGCTGTCTTGTACTTCTGTTCTGGTTTGAGGTTAATTGGAATATTTTAATAGAGAAAATTACACTACAGGCTTTGAAAGGAAAACATGGTGATGCCTACTTCACTCATAGGTTTGCTGAGATGTTTAAGAACTCAAAACATTAGATAACACAGTCAGTCTGTAGGGGCACAGCGTCTCGGGTGGTCTAGCTCTGGCTTCTCTCTGCCAATTAATCTTCACTAACCACTTTTCTTCTAAACCCCCTGGCCGATCCTCCAAACACACCTTGCACATAAGGCAAACCTTGGGGTAAGGTATAGGGGTGGGGAGAAGGTGGAAGGGTGGTTGGGAGACCCTCCTGGGGTCTTTAATTTCTGGGAGGGGGGTTGTGTTTCTGTATTCCCTTTAACTTGTATATTTCTGTAAATATTCCTGTATGTTGTGTATATATCTGCTTGTATATTGTGCTGAGCTGTAAATATAGCTTCATTCCTTAACTTCCAGCCAGCTGAGCTCTAGCCTGGTTCATTTTACAAAGTGTGTGGGGTAGGTAACTCCAAAACCATCACAACTTCATAGAAGATTCTGAATTCATTGGTCAGATAAAGTTAAAATATTAGTTACATTTTATTTATATATTAAAATCACCAAATACCACTGAAAAAGAAGGACAATGGCTTTGTATACTGGGGTTTAATCAGCAGCAATGTAGTACTTCCCACTACCAATAAATGATCTCTTTCAGGGCTTCTTTTCTGATGTTATTGGCACTATGCTAACACTCAACAAAAATATCCACAGTAAAGTGTCTCAGCATTTCTGAAAATGCCTTTTTGTTCGTGTGTCAAACTGACACAAAAGGTTTATTCCTACAAATGAGAAAAAATACTCACCAAATACCAGGTGATTCAGTACCTCAGTTTTTAAGAGCATTGTTTTTTCGGATGGAAAAGAAATGAATAAATAATGTAATAATTACTCTCATAGAATAAGTATTTTCATTTAAAAATATTAATTGAATCTTTGTTTCAATAAGAGCCATATGTTTTGATGTATAACTTCACTAAGGTGATTTTTAGGGGTCCAAACAGAAAACTTACCTGCAGCATTGTTGAAAAATGTCGTATGGCTTCATCATACAAGCCATTGCCAATCAACGCATACGCAATTGCTAAAATAAAATTACAAATGTAAATAAAATAGAAAAAAAAATTACATTTTTACAGTTTGCATTTGATATAAGTTCTTACATTGCACTAAAGTTTAAAGTAGTCAAATGACTTTTGAACTGCCACTGAAATAACCTCCCTCAACCATTACCTAGCATTTATCATTATTCAGCTCATACTGTGCTCATGAGAATTGTTCGGAGGGGGTTGTGTTTTGGTATTTTGCCCTCTATTGTTTTAGGAGTAGTTCAGGAAAAGGTGTGCTTCAGAAGTACTTAGAACCAATAAAGGTACTAGCATCCCATTCAGTGGCCCTAGATGCTTTCTTAATTGTAAGTAAGCCTGGCTAACACTGGATAACACTTTTTGACAATCTATTAAGAACATCTGACTGTACTTTGTACGCACCTCGCTAAACTTTACTAGATAACAGTAAGTTTTTCCTTCATTTGAATTATCTGGCAAAACCTCAACTGAAGTGATTCCTGTATTTATAAAAATGTGACTGAAATACTACAGATCTTTACCCATGTTAAAATTATGAAAAAATATTTAAAGTTTTTGCCTACCCCCTCAACTCTGGAGTAGAAACCAAGTATTTGAAAAAGGAACAGAACGCTGCTCTAGAAGCATAGCTCCGTAGTCTCCACAAGATGCGAGAACACAGTGAAGTCTGGAAAAGTTGTGGTTATGCTTGCAGGTTTGAAGTTTAGTTCTGACAGCTGAATCTCTTCAGATTGTGTCATTTAGCAAGTATTAATCTCTCATAGTTCTTAACTCTGGACTAAGTTGTTTACACCACCCACAAAACCCCAAGCATCTCGCAGACCAGAGCTATGAAAGATAAAGTGCAACTTTACCCAAGGCAGTTTGCACTGATGACAGCAAACTAAGAGCAGCTTTCCCCATACTTCTAATGAGTTTTAGCCGTCATACAAACAGAACGGGAGAGGTATTTATCAGCTTAATTATTTACTCAAACATGAGAAAAGACCAATAAGCCAGTTAGAACAAAGGTATTTTTAATAGGACACAGACACTTAATTTTCATGAAGGCTAAGCCACATTGTTTTGGCAGTGTAGCTAAGCTAAGTTTTTTTCCCAAGGAGGAAAAAAGTTAAATGAAAGAGAAATAAAGAAATAAGAAATGTATTTAATCCAGAGCTTGTCTCACTCTTGGAGCATTTCTATTATGTATTATGCAGAAGGAGGTATTTACATGCAATATAAGCTTTTTTCCACAACACATAGAAAGTTTCACTTGGTACAGATAGAGCATTGCCAAAAAAGGAGCAAAAATCAGCAGAGTGAAAGACAGGTTGAGGACCTTGAATTTTCCTCATTATATTCTCCTCCAAGAGTACACAGTTCTTAGAATTTTTATAGTTCCAATCCCAGAGCAGAGAACAGTTGGCACAAAGTAAAATAAAAGCATCTCAACCAAGACAGTATTAAGGAAGAAAAGTAGAGAATGCAAGATAATGAAGACTTATCATCTTGCTGATAGCTTATTTTGTTTATCCAAGTCTCTTAGAAAAATATAGGAAGCTGTAGGCTGTGTCTGTAAAACTACAGTAAGTGATTGGCAGCTAGCAGCTGATAAGAGCATCGGTTTTTAAAATTTTGTCTCCTTGATTAATCATTTAGTCTTTACTTAAACACTGAACAAAATAACTATGTTTTATGAAAAATCTAAGAGTTAGCAACAGTCCTTTAGCTCAAGTATTTCAGTACCAGCATTGCTTCACAATGCCCCATACATTTCACAGTATTTTTCCTCAGAACAGTTAAAGGTAACACAAACAAACGAGAAGGACCTAGGGGTCTCCACATCATGACATACTTCAAGTGGGTAGGTACATGCCATCTTATAGACCAAACATGAAGATAGGGACCTTCTGGGATAGTCTACCAAGCAGATACTAAAAGCATCAACTATTTTCTGCTGGATTGAAGTTTGATGTTCTTGGCAGGATTCTATCAACACGATTAGGTATGCTAAGAATATGGAAAAAAGATTAAGGTCCCAAATTTTCCTTGATAAATGCATGAAGGTAGAAACTATGTAATTAAAAAAAAAAGCTCACTTTTAAAATTTTTGTTAAACAATTCATGAGTAAAGTGTCCCTTTGCTCTTATACAAAAAACTGTCTGCTGTTTTCCTTCACATACACCCTCAACAATCACTCTTCTGCTTCCTATGGAGGATACCACTTTGGGGAAGCACTTGCAACAACCTGATGAAGGAATAGTGGCCACACTATTCCTAAAACAGGTCAGGATGCCATTGGCCTTCTTGGTCATCTGGGCACACTGCTGGCTCATGTTCAGTTGGCTGTCGACCAGTACTCCCAGGTCCCTCTCTGGTCGCTTTCCAGCTACTCTGTCCCCAGCCTGTAGCGCTGCATCAGGTTGTGGGGGCCAAAGTGCAGAACCTGGTACTTGGACTTTTTAAAACTCATGGCATTGGACTGTGCCCATCTATCCAGCCTGTCCAGGTCCCTGTGCAGAGCCCTCCTACCCTCTAACAGATCGAAACATGATCCCAACTTGGTGTTGTCTGCACACTTACCAATAGTGGACTCAATCCCCCCACCCAGATCATCAGTAAAGATATTAAACAGGACCTGCTCCAACACTGATCCCTGAGGGACACCACTAGTGACTGGTCGCCAACTGGATGTGGCACCATTCTCTGGGCCCGGATTAGGATCACTTAAAAATTAATGCATTGCTAAGGAGTCAGTTTAGTTCAAAAACACCCAGTGCTAATGATTAGCACAAACCTTACACAAGGCACCTTACCCAATTCTTCATTTGTGTTGTCATCATCAGTAGCAAATGGAAACCGTTTTTGCTCTGCAAGCAACTTTGCTTGATTCTGTAAAACATCAGAGCTGTTTTAAATGCTCAGCAAACAACAGTAAAGAATTTAATAGAAATCTCACGCCTTACATACTTAAGAGAATGCCTTAAAACAAAGAGTGAAGACTATTTTAATTGTTACTTTGCTTTAAAGTCACTCCTAGTCTTTTACAGGGAGAAAAAATATCTTCAGTTTGGTGCTGCTATTATTTGCTCTAACATAAGGCTAACCAAACCTTTCAGAGGAAAGGACATCATCAGCATTTTACCAGTGACTGATTTTCTATATTACATCTGCTTAACATGAAATTCTGGAAGTCTTTAAGACACATGGTACTTCATATGAAAATTTACACTCTTTACCTCATTAATGATAACTTTGTCTCCTGCAAAAGAAAGAATACTATAGGAGAGTAAAGGACTGAAAATGAAGCACTGAAAAAAAAAAACCAACAAACCACTGCAGCAATAGACAAGATTAACTTAACAGTGCTGTACTAAAGTAACTAGGCTGTCCTTTTATTAATAACTATCGGTTACAGGCTTTGTTCAGCCAATTGTAGCCTAAGATTTCCATTTCCATTCCCCAAGTAGCACATCTACAGAAAACAATACTGCCAAAGACAACCACTCAGAAATACAGAACTGCTCTGCTCTGCTCATTATCACAAGTGGTTTCCACAGACAGCTGTAAGCCTACCAGAGCAGTTTATGCTACAAAAATACAAAAATGCTCATTTAATAGGTATTTTCATTGTTCAGTTCTCTTCTGATTTAGCACATATGTACATCTTTAATTTCAGAGAAGACAGTTAAACACCTTAAACTTCATATACGATCATTTCCTCTACTAAGAGGACTGTACTTTGTCTTCCTCTCTTCCCTTCCTACCATCAATACTTGTGTCCATGACATATGCATTTCAATGACCAATAAAGAGCAAGAGTAACTGGGCAAATTCTACTGCAGTTTTTACCCTGATCATCTAATAATCTTAGGAATGAGAAGAATGTTTGGTCTGCTCTAAATACTTGAGTATTTTGGAAGGTACAAACAACTAGTAAATGGAATTTTACAAACCTTGTTTTCACTGAAATTAGAGATCACGTAACAGCTGTACTTTACACTATAACATTCTCAGAAATATTGCTCTGCCTACTGCTGCACAGAACAGAAAAGTTCTTTTCCTCACAGAAAAAAAAAAAATCATTAAAATCACCAAAAGAATGAGCAGTGTTCAACAAGTATATCAATCAGTAAAACAAATTTACAGTGCAGATCATATTTGCCAATCACATGCCTCCAAACACATTTTTGTATCATCAATGGCCTTCAAGTAATTTTCAGAAAACCTGCTTCAGAAAATTATCTTTGGTATTTAACTCTGCAAGACATTATTCTTCCACAATTGTCTTAATATTAGAAAACAGATAAATCATTTTTATTAAAGTACTAAAACTCTTCTTTGGCGAATTTACAAAAAAGACCTTACACTTCTTTGTCTGTGGACAAAAGATAAGCTGTAACAAGATTCCACACTAGTACTGAAAAACAGCTACAACCAAAAGAATCTGGCATTACATTAATATCATATGAATTACAGAGCTTTATGTGACACTAAGCAAGTTTCCCCAGTCCTCATCTACCTCACCCATTTTGTTATCATCGAATAACAGGATAAGTTTTGCTCTCAGGGTGAGGGGACAAAAAGGGATTCATACTTCAGATTCCAAATCCAATTATAGGTGAGAGATCCTGAAGCTCTACATGCAAAAACTGTGAGTCATTCTGTCTTAAATAAATGGGAGACTTTTCATCACAGCACCAGTGCCTGATAGGCTGAACTGTTGATCTTTTCAAAACCATTTAAAAAAAAAACAAAACAAAAAACAAACAGGGAAATTTCTTACAAACTAATATACATTTCACTGCCTTAGAAAGAACTGCTGGTGTCACTAGACCAGCCTAGATGGAGGATCTGATCAATATTTGATGAAGCAATGTGTAAAGAGAATAATCAAATTAAATAATTGGCTTGGTGGATTTGCAGTAGAATAATTCCCAACTCCACCTTTGAAGAAATAACTTTGAGTTGGAACACTGCTTCCATAGCTAGTAGCCTCTACAAAATTTCCAAGGTTTCTTTGCATATTAACATGGGAATTATTTAAAGATTTTCAGTATCTGACTCTAGTGGACTGAAGAAGTAACATCAAATCTGTGTTCTGATGTAGACTGAAGGTTACATTTGTTCGAAATCAATAGATTAACAGTAGTATTGCAAGAAAAGCCCATAGTCAAAACAATTCTCTGGAAGTCTCTCTACCAAGATGTATTCTTCTTTCGCTAAAATATTCTCCACATACCATGCCTGAATTCCACTTAGTGAAATACAGCCTGAAGCCTCTAACTCTTGTCATTCATGCACAGTGTTATTTCTGTAACAATCGCAAGTTCTTACTCTACTTGTACGCACATTTTGTGGCAAACCTCCTCGGGTAGTTAACATGAGTAAAAACTAACATATCTTTCACATTTGCAGCCATAGCCCCTGTACCTCTAAAAAGAAAAGCTGGTAAACTAATCCAGGTGAAGATTAGCTTTCAGTTAAGTATCAGCTTTGATTAGTAAAAACTGCTGAGAGCCATACAGACTTATGATGGAGCATAACAAAGTCATACATTCACGAGCAACTTGAGATCATTTGTGCTTAAGCCTTTTAGAAGGACTTATGCCTACTGATTAATACATTCAATCTGTCACTAACTGCCTCAACTTCATTCTAACTGGCCATGCAGCTAAAAGGATCTGCAAGTTCAACAATCTATTAAAAATTAAATTCTTAATGCCTACCACAATTTTTTCTGTGTTGAAAGACAGCACAGATTCACAAGATGAAGATCCTCCTATGTCACAGTCAGATTCATGGAAGTGCAAAAATGATGAATCTGGGGAGAAAGAGAGAAAATACTTTTAGGAGCTCAAAGTATTACATGTATGTTTTGTTATTGCATCTCACACTTCCTCATGTTCATCTGAACAGCTTCTTTGCTGAGCACCCCACAGGGCAGAATTCTCTGCCCAGAGTTCTACAACCGTATAGCCAGGGAAGCAATAGGTGACTGCTTTTATATAATTAGTTTTATCACTACTTTTGCTTTTGGCTAAAAATACATAGGAAAAAAAAAAGTGCTAAAAAAAGAAGGAGGGGAAGGATAAAAAGGAAGCTGGAAGCAAATAATATTTGGGTTACACATGTCCCCATCTGGCAGTATGATTCTGTATCCTGACCCAACAAACCAAGACAATAGTGTAATTCCGGTTCAAATGGATGGAATAGACCATATAGAGTTAGGGTAAGATCTGTTGCTGTTGTCCAGGAAACAGAGGAAAAAGCAGACAAAAAGTGTAAAAAGTAGACAAAATAGTAAACTGTAACTGATTGAACATATACAAAGGTTGTCACAGGTATACTACCAAGAAGGCTATCACAAAAAACTGTAAGATTGATCCAAATTGATAAAAAGTCAAACATACCTTGTTGGTAGAGAAGAGGAAAAAGGTTAACAAATGCAACAAATAAGCAGGTAACAACAACAACAACAAAACCCTCTAGATTACTACAGAGGACCTACATGGTGCTTTAACTGCTACCTGAACGGAATTGTTAGCTTTTAAATCTTCAGGTCTTAAAGCTCTTATTATTTTGAAATATTTCAAGAGTAACAATAAAAATCAAACAGTATTATCTCTTTGATTCCACATCACAAATATCAAATTTTACCATCTCCCTTATGTTAGTGAATATAAGCTTAATGCCAAGCTTGAAAGGCCAGGAATCACCACATATTTCTAACTCACTTTTACAGGTAGTGCTATTCTTAAACTTTTCTTACATGAGAGCTGCAGGTAGTTAACTCCCTATTTCTCAAATACAGTGCTTTAAGAGAAGAGAGTCTTCTAATAGTGAAGTCACAATACCATCTAAATTCCCTGTAAATAGAAAACTGAAACTAAGTTGAGCTGGGAGAAGTTTTACAACAGAAGAAAGTGGTGAAAAGCAGATCAAAGTTTAAAGTCAGGAAGCCCTGTAAGAATAGTGGCTCACCACCCATAGCTTCCAGAAAAATCATTGCCAGGTTTCAAAACAGTCCTTTGCTCTTCACATTGGCCAAACCCTCCTGCACTATGGCAAGCATTTTTAACACATTACTTGTTCTGTGTTGGTATTCAAAAGTCAGTGACAGTTAAGAGCCACTCCTGTGGACTCACTGAGCTATTTTCACTTCACGAGCCAACACGGGTTTTGTGAAGGCACAGCCTACCTCCAGAAGAATTTTCTGCATAATACCAAGAATTTATTGAAAGAGATTTTTAATAAATTGGTAGTTAATAAGAACACCCTATCTGTTCCAAGTTATAGGGGGGAAAGGACCTTTCAATTCTTGTGGCAACCAACTGCTTTACTCAGAGAGAAGAATGGATCCACCTTTATCTACAAGTTGGATACAGTCAAGCCTCATTAACAACTTTATGAAACAGCAGAAACACCAAACAGAAAAGTTACCCTGGACCTTGTAGTAGGCTACAGGAGAAACTAAACAATATAACAATATTCTCAGCTTTTGGAAAAGCTGTGCTAAAACAAACACTGAGCACTTAAGGGAACGTTTCAAATGGCAATTTATGTAGCTACAGGATCTAAAGAGCAAGGAGTGAACTGACATAAAGCTATTTCAGGGTAAGTATGCTGTTCTGTAATTAAGTGCTCTCTTTTTATCAGCGTATGTAAAGTAGCTAAGGTACTTGATGATTTAAGCAGAATTCCTTGTATCAATCCCAGTTACACCAGTCTCTTTAAAACAACATCCATTATTAAATCAAAATCTAATCTTTCAAATATTAGGAGTATTCATGTCCTAGTAACAGAAGAGATGTAATCAAATGATTTGACATTTATTAACTTACATGGCATATAGCTTTTATTGCAACACTGGGTGTTTTATGCATAAATTTGAATTATTTGGAGCAATGCACGCTTGAGGTAACTTTCACTATCTGATTTAGTGTTTACATACAATGGCTCTCACCCACTACAGACAACCAAAAAAAGAAGCTGTTGCTGTGAAATACCTACTTAACACAGATGGTACAGATAAAAATTAAGCAAAGAACTTTAAGCTGCAAAGACAAAAGCACACATACAGAGGGGAAAAAACCTTATCACATGGTATTTCTATAAAGTTTGCAATTTCGAGTGGATCATACTAGCTTTGCATTGTCCTTAGCAGTAACAGCAGGTGTAGACATGAGTGCAGACTTTATGAAAAAGGGGTGAAAAGTCATGACACATCACTGATTATTCTCATATAAACAACTGAGTGTCTATATTGAATTGACAGAACCGTTTTCATCTGTATTACATGTACATTGTGATTGAGGTTGCCATAGTTGTATAGCACATGTACACTATGTTCCCGATCAAAAATCCTTACAGACTACTCAAATCGCATAACACTGATGAAACAGATATTTAAGCACGTAAAAAGAGTTTTAACTGTGACTGCATTACAAGCCACCAATTAACTTGAAAAAGACCAGAATATCTGATACCTGAACTTGACGCTCGTTAAGAAAAAAACATTCAGTTCACCAGCAAATTATAGCTGAAAATGAATCAAGTCATATTCGGCTCATAATATGAGCAAAAGGCGTTGGCATGTTTGTGTACTACTGAGTGCAACGATTAAAAAGCACTCAGATTAAAACGATTAAAAATCGTTAAAAAACGATTAAAAGAGTCCATCAGCTTGGCAGGTCAGTGAACGGGACAACAGAAATCCTCCTGCATGACACTATAGGCTCTGCGGTTTACCCGTCAAGGGGTAAGAGCTTTCCCTATGTTCACTGCCATAGCGGCAGTCTCTGCTTCAGGCTACACAACAGCACCACGTTACCCGGGGGTGCAGCTTACACAGACGATCCCTTAGTATGAGTCAGCTAAACAGCAGCAACGTGTACAGCCCGTCCTCCCGCCGCCAGAAGCCCGCACCGCCCCGGGCTGGCGTCCCCCTGGCCACTCACGGCGCCTCACTGGGAAACGAGGCCCGGCCCCACTTTCTTCTTCTACTGGAGCAGTCCTATACAGGGCTGAAGGAAAAGGAAGCCCACCGCAGCGATCTCACCCCCAGCCTCAAGGCTCCGCAAGGCCAGCCAGGCTATGCGGTGCAGCTGGGCTAACGGCCTCCTCGCCCTAGGACTGGGGGACAGTCACCCTGGCAACGCCCCCGACTCACCGCACTCTGATGAGTATTGCTCTGCCCACTCTCCTGCCGAGGCGCAGCCCTGGCGCTGATGCAGCTCCTGCTTTAGCAAGGACAAAGCCGGGTACTGTTCAGTCAAAGCAAGCGCGGCGCAGACCAAAGCCAGTACGGCCAGTGGCACCCACAGCCCCCTCACGGCCACGGCGCCGCCGGCAGGTGCCATCTTCCCAGAGCGCATGCGCACCGCTTCCGTCTTGGCCAGGGACAGTGGACACCCCCCCTCCAGCCCCTCCCACAGGACTGGGAGGGAGGGGGCGCCGCCGCGCTGCCCCCTGGGACATGGAGTTTCGCATCAGAGCGACCCTGCCAATAGTGGCAGCAGAAAACCACAACTCCCAGAACACACCGTGGCGCTGGGCCTACCTGACTTCGTCCCTGAACGCGGAAGTGAGGCTGACAGGCTGGGACGTGCTCTTGCAGGCCATGGCAGAGCTTGGCGCCTATCGCTGCATTGAATGCAGCAGGGACGCGGCGGAGCTGTACAGAGACTACCAGCGCGGGGTGCTCCGTATCTCCATCTGCGTGAGTCCGGCAGGCGGCCAGGCAGTGGGTGAGGGAGGGCAGAGGGGAGGGGTCCAAACAGGAGTCTTGAAGTCAGCAGGTGGCGACACGTGGTGACTTGTCTGCCTACACGCTGGCGCCTCGGTGCCGTGCGCCCTTTGTCACGCCGCAGTCAGCGGAAACTACCCCTGCTTACCGCCCTTCTCCCTGGCCCAAGTGCAGGTTTCCTTCCTACTGTGCTTCCCACTGCCAATTCCTCAGATTCTGTGAGGGCATCTATGTGGCACTGGCCCAGCTGGCCTCTGCACTCCCGTACAGTGCTTTACGATGTGCCCATGGCAGTGCTCTCTAACTTTTACTCACTGAAAGACAACTCTTAGCAGAGATCTGTGGTTAGACTATTTAAGTGCAATTGGGAAACAGTTGGACCTAAACGTCATATTTTGATATGGTCATTGTATAATACACATGCACGAACTTCTGTACAGCTTGGGCAGCTGCACTGGTTGTACTTTACAAAAGGGTACCAGCATGCTCTAGATTGGAACTGCACTCCTTTTCCACTCTGCTTCTCACAGAGTTCATTTTTTTTCCACAATGTTTTAATAATGTTCTAAACAACTCTTTTGTCTTTTACTGTCACTAAATTTTCTTGGTGATTTTGCAGAAAAAAAAACAAACCCCACACCCCAAACACAACAGCAACAACAACAACAAAAACCCCACGCCAAACCCAAAACATTTATGTTTTAAGCAGTATTTTCAACTATTTCCAAATTACTGGTTTTGTTACCATGACACTGTATTCCAGAGTGCAAGGCCTTGATGTTATTGAGAGAATTGTTGAATAATTATGTGGTCCTTTAGTTCATTAACTGAAATTTTGAAAATGTCTAGGAAAGTAGTTAAGAATCTTCTCTTTGTTCATTAATTGAAATATCAATCTAGAGCCTTAGTTAGGAGCTTTAGAATCTTGAAATACATCTTGTAAATCAGGATGAAGAAAAGGAAGCCAAGTGATTATCAGCTCAAGAACCATCTGTGTATGTCAACTGTGGGAAACAATGTCAAATTAGAAAAACTGAAGATCACGGAAACATTCAGGCTGCAAAAGATGCTCAGGATCACCAAGTCCAACCGGTATCCCTGCTCTGCAAGGTTCACCCTAAACTATATCCCCAAGCACCACATCCAAACAACTTTTAAACTCATCCAGGATTGGCGACTCAACCACCTCCCTGGGCAGCCCCTTCCAATGCCTCACCACTCATTCTGTGAAAATTTTTTTGCTAATGTTCAGTCTAAGCCTACCCAGTCTCAGCTTGAGGCCATTCCCTCTTGTTCTATCACTAATTACGTGTGAGAAGAGACCAGCACCAACCTCTCCACAGTGTCCTTTCAGGTAGTTGTAGAGAGCTATGAGGTCTCCTCTCAGCCTCTTCTTTCTCAAACTAAACAGCCCCAGCTCCTTCAGTCACTCTTCATAAGATTTATTCTCCATGCCCTTCACCAGGTTCATTGCCCTCCTCTGCACTTATTCCAGCATCCCCCTTGTACTGAGGTGCCCAAAACCGAACACAATACTCAAGGAGTGGCCTCCCCAGAGCCAAGTACAAGGGGACAATCATCTCCCTACTCCTGCTTTACACAGCAATTCTAATAGAAGACAGGATGCCATTGGCTTTCTTTGCCATCTGGGCACACTGCTTGCTCGTATTAATCTCCTTGTCAATTACAAGCCCCAGATCCCTTTCTGCCAGACAGCTTTCCAGCCACACTGCCCCAAGCCTGTAGCGTTGCTGGCATTGCTGTGACCTAAATGCAGGACCTGGTCTTGTTGAAGCTCATTCTTTAATGTTGGCCTATCGATACAATCTATCCAAGTCCTGCTGTAGAGCCTCCCTACCCTCATAAAGAGGGTACCTACCCTTATGAAGAGATGCCGCCTAACCTGGTGTCATCTGCAGACTTACTGACGACACACTCTATGTCTTTATCAAGATCATCAATAATGATGATAAACAAATTGTGTAAAATCCTTATTTTTATCCAGGAAGTTGGCAGAGTTGTCTAAGTGTCTGAGGCTGTGGAGAAGGGGATGCCTTTCCAAACAGCCACCGTAACCCTCAAGCAAACACATAAGTGTTTTGCCAACGCAGCAAAATTAAAATGCACATGCATTAAACTATACTTGTGCAACCATGTGTGCATGTAATAGGTAGGAGAATAAACCTTCCAGATAGGTTTTACTTTGTAAAACTCAGTTACAAGTAACCATGGGAAATCCTCAATGGTGTGATAGCTTTGTGGGAATACTCCCTAGCACTCAGACTTGCCCTACTTTGTAATAAAGTAATGCCTGCTCATTAACTCTAAACCCGGTGTTAATTCCCCATATTGGTGATGGAGGTTTTGACAGGATTTATATAGACTTGTGGTTAGTTTTGACTTGCATTTTTGTAATATGTAAAAAAAATTGATCAGGTAGTATCCTAAATTTCTACAGGGGGAAAGAATTTTCAAGCAGAGATCTGCAAATACATTTTGACTAAGCCTTTGATTTTTTATCTCTGATAGTGTTTCACAACATCCTGTCTGCTTCTTACAAAATCAGGAAACTTTGCACTTGAACCAATTGTTGAATATTTTGCAAAGGTTTCGTTGTGTGTCGTTCAAACTTCCTTTGTGGTTGTTTCTCCCAGTTTGTAGCCCATTTTGGGAATAGTGATAGAAGATGGGTTAATTTATTAATCACAAAGCTATCAAGAGTTATCAACAAGAGGTTGTGAAAATGAGATAGGTACAAATTACCGATGATAGTAGAGAGAGGTGATTCATATCCTTCTCATCCCAGCCCAGCAATCATTTAAAGTTGCTTGTTGTTATAGCACATTAACTAGCTGAAAATGTACATAAAAAATCTCTGCAGACATGTCAAAAACTGGAGAGATCATCAGTTCTCTTAGGTAAAAGACAAAGTAACAAGAGATTGATTTCTGCTTGCTTTAGACATGCATACTACAAGTAAAAGTTGATTTTAGTTTATTTTTTACGTTAGTATTACATGTCATATTTTGCAGTGGATATGAACCTACATCAAATCATCAGCAGTCAAATCATGTGGTCAAAATGCTTCTTTGGTAAATTATAAAAATATAAATTGTTTTCTCTGAAGCTGTTTAATGTGGAGCTTCAGACTTGCCTTTGAAATCAAGGGCAAGTTGGATGCAAAAGGACAGGTATGAAACTTATGCCTGCATCCGTATCACATAGGATTTGGCACATCTAGTAAACCCAGGTCATCAATTAAGGTTATTGATTTGGCTATGATAATCCCTAAGGCGATCTGGGAGCCAGTAAATGGCACTCATTCCTCTTAGCATTTAACCGTTTGAGGATTGAAGATCCAGGTCTTCTGGAGCCGTAGCATCCCATGTAATACCAAAGATTTAAGTCTCAGCTGCTGTGTTTGTCAGAGATGTTAACTTTAAAAATAAAGAGTAAAGAACATAGTAAAGGAAAGAAAAAATAATCACATGGTCCTAGCAAATTGGAATTCTGTCCACCTTTCTTCATGCAAGTCCAAATCAGTACCATTTTTCATTTACTTCTACCAATCTGTTTCCATTCTATTTTGTGGGTTATCATGGTTCATTTTCAGTTTTTGTCTTAGTTGCTCTTATGTGGTGCATGTCATACCATCTCTAAGCATTTCTCTCCATTTCTGGCTACCCAGGGAGTGCTAAGAGTAGGGTCAGTCCACAATAGTAACAGGCAATACAAAGCACCTTAGTAAGAAACATTAGCTCTTGGTTTATAAAGTGGAGATGAGAATGTTAGAAGCTTGCCAAGATCAAAACATGCCTGCAATTTACCTGAATTCAGCTTTATCTGTGTATTGTAGTATTGCACTGCTGTTATCTCTAGCCAGCGAGGCCTCATGATTTCTAATAGGGCAATTCTTGGTTTACTTTTTCCTTTTATTCTGGGAGAGTGATTTTTGTCACTGCACAAACCCTCTGCAGGCTTGTTACTCCATGCAGGTATTGCTGTACACTGGCCAGATACTTGAAAAGTTAGTTAGCATCATGCAGCTGATAACAAAAGATAATCAACTACAGAATGCCATTTGATAGCACTCACAGGTGTTCGCAACCAGTGATGCAATGAGTTTGTCAGTATTAAGAATCATCTTAACCTGATAATAATTAGAATTATCTACTTTAAAAAATATGAAGATCCTACTTAATAGTGTGAAACATGATTTATATCAGGTTTTTATAAAACTATAGGCCTCTAAAAACTTTTTTTAAAAATTGAAAGTCTGAGGTGAGATTGGAACATGTGATCACCCAGCCTGAGAATCATAGAATCAGTCAGGGTTGGAAGGGACCACAAGGATCATCTAGTTCCAAACCCCTGCCATGGGTCGTGACATCCTACCCATAGAATCATGAGAAGTTTTCATCTGTTGTTGAGTATGGAGTGCTGGTACTCCATTGTAGCTTAAGAGTGAAAAAGTTCATAGAAAGATTTTATAGCCATACTCCAAATGAGACTAATGGACATTGTCTATATTTGTGTGTGTGTGTGTGTGTGTGTGTGTTAAAAACACCATGGGATACTTGTGTTTCCTTTCCATTTTCAAGTAACACATGAAAACAATGACACATTAAGGGAAAAAAAAACCCAATAACCCAACATTTGTTTCATCTGATATGTAACGTAAAAAGCCCCCAGAATGTTAGGAACAAGCAAAACATTCCGAAGATTTTCACTGGATAATACTGACCTACAGGCCTTGCCCTAATCTTTAAATCTGTCCTTTATAATTAAAAAAATCAGTGGTTTTGCCATTTTCAGGATATATATATAGATAGATAGATAGATAGATAGATAGATAGATAGATAGATAGATAGATAGGATGTCATACAGCATTTTCCAGAACATCATCTTGAGGTTGAACAAGCTTCTACTTACTCCTACATTTCAGGATTTGTTGAAGCTGATCTGGATGTGAGTTTCAGATGGAAAGATTTAAATTCGAATGCTTAAATAAAATACCATTCTTTTGTTTACTGTTATTAATCCGTTGAGGAAAATAATGTTGGTTTGGTTTTTTTCTGGAGGCAAATACTAAAAGCCTGTATTAAGGAACATCTGCTTCCAGCCCACTTTATTGAGTACAATATTTTAAAATAAGCCTAATATCCGTGCTGCTACTTCAGTTTAGTTCCTGCTGCATTTGTTATTGATCTTAAGATACTTTTAAAGTTTTCTGTTGTAATTTTAATGAAGGCAAGCATTAAAGACCTCGCAAGTGTTACTGTTCACTCTGGAAATAAATTTGTAACAGATGGTGAAGAGACTAAAGAAGCCTTCTTTTTATCAAACACAGTACCATGAAATTTGGGATGGAAAGGTCATGTCTTTTGTTAAAAGCTCTACAAGGTGGCTAACTGTGAAAAATTTCTCAAATTCTGTAACTTTTTAAATCTGTTTTGTTTAATCTGTGCCCCTTTCAACAGAAGCCTAGCACAGACCTCTGGTTTTTTGTGTTCCTTTTTTTTTTTTTTTTGTGTTCCTTCTTGCTCGAGATTCACATCTAGTGAATGAACTTTTTTCTTATCCAGCATATATTTTGGTGTGGAAGTGCAGTTACAAGAGACATGCGAACTGCTACTCCTTCAAAAGAACTTACTTTAAAATGCACAATAAAATTTTGAGGAAACTGAGGAAACTCACCCCCTCAATATGATTCAATAGGCTTTTTCAATGCTTTTTTTATTCGGTGTGGTAACTGAGGGGTAGCAGGTCATGCAGGGTGCCATGGTGTGCAGGTGTGTTAGATTTGCGTCCAACAAAGGGTATTTCTGATGGTGGCTTTGCAGCTCATGGACCTGGTTCTAGTCCTATGCTGTGAACATGCTCATGTTTTCCCTTTTCTGAACTGGAAGCAATGGTGAAAGTAAACATAGGTGGTTCTCTATAAAGGAGGAGCTCTGTTGATTGTTTTGAGCTCATTAAAACTTAAATGATCTGTAAATAGTACAGCAAAGCTTCCCTGAGTATATTGTGAAGCAACCATTAACCACAGTAACAAAAATTACTGTTCAGATAACATTGACACTATACTATTAGTGCTGTAGGGGAAAGAACTCTGCATTGGACAACATAGAATAAATTCTGCAAAGTGCAATGAGTGTAAATGGAAATCAGCATATTGGCTTATTCAAAAATAGAAAGAAAAATGTGCATTAAAAAAACCCAGAATGCATATGTGTTATTGTGTTTTTAAAATGTTAATTATTCCAAACCCCAACAGAAGCAAAAAAACCCACATTCATTGCAATACATAGAGCTCAGTCAGGGTCCCCCATGGGTTTTGTAACAAGAAAGCCAAATTGCCTGAGCAGTGCACACTTCATTTAGCTTTTCTGCCATTATAAAATAATTGAAAAGGTCTTTTATTGCAGCAAGGCAGGGAGACTGTAAATCCCTTGAATGCTAAGCATTTATGTCATAAGGTAAAAAATCTGTGAAAGTACAAAGGTAAGCCTAGAAAATAAAGCATGTTGCTTTTCTTATTTACATAATGCAATCTGCAGACCAACTAACTACTGGGAAATGTATCATGTAGTAAAAATGATAAGCCCGTATTTTTATTTCCTGAAATGGAATGCATCTGAAACTTGGCTATTTTGTTTTTCAGCTTATTATGACATTTAGCTGTATCCCTAATAAAGAATTCGTTCTTGAAAGAATCAGAGTTAATTACATGTTATTATTGTTTATGCAAGTGGGATTAAGGGCACTCTCACAAAATGATGCGTACATGTTAGTTTCCCCTGTGAACCTTGTGTTCATGTTGAAGACTTGTGTTCATGTTGAAGTTATGTAAATGTTGTTAAAATTTTTTGTATATATAGTCCAGCAAAAAAAAAAGTAGCTTCATTTTGCCAAATTTGCAGACGCTGGAGAAAGGAATACTCAACTGAGACTGCTTCACTGGTGTTTCTAGTGTCCAGGTGTTTGCAAATCCATTCCTGGTCTGGTTTTCATGTTTTGGGCTTTTTTTCATTTAGGATGGAGCTTAGTTATTCAATGTATGTTTTTTGTTATTGTTGTGTCCTATGACTTCAAAAACATTTTTTCTTTTCAATCGCTTCCATTCCAAAATGCTTTTACTTAAAAATTCAGTTATGCGTTAATATTGAAGAGAGCACTCTAAAAAAGTCATGTTCATATACTTTAGGAACTTTACCTTTCAGTGGCAGTAGGTATTTCCTCAAATATTTGGACACTATATTGTATTTGGCATACAAGTGTTTGTGAGCTGTGTTCTCAGTTGAGTATTGGATGAACAAAGAAGCAGCATGCCTTTTGAGTAGTAGTTTTTAAAAGGTTAATACATGTACTGTCATAATTAACATTTCAGGGTTGGTTTTTTTTCAATTCACTTCTTTTGTCTTATTTAATACAATGGAGATGTTAAAATATACATTATTTTTGTTAACTTTTGGATTACTTTGATCAGAAGGAATCTGATATGGTATACTGTGAAGGACATGGTTGTACTAGCTTTTAAAGATTTATTTTCTTATAGCTGCCTTTGCTCATATTTTAAATTTCTTTTTTTAAGATAACTAAGCACATTTCTAAGTTATGAAAATGGAAGCTTTTTTCTTTGAAATGACAGACAAACATAGTCAAACATTGCTATACATTTGATTAGTCAAACAATTTCTGCACCAATATCTATTTAAATGCATTAAAATAGTGAAATGCATTCAACACCCTTTCTTAGGGGAGCTCAGTTTCAAGCTGTGTGTCAGTATCAAACATTTGTCATTTTCCTTAAATTTAGCAATTTAGAAGAAGATGTGTAGATGCAATTTATAGTGTCAAGCTTGACACTTTAGAACTGGTTGTGGTAACTGAGGTATTTCTGCAAGAAAGCCCAAAGAAGATTGAAAAAGCTAAGTTTGTGCCTTCTTCAGTCACACTGAACAGGCCATTGACTGTGGCTGTGCAGAACTACCCTTGGGAAGGAGATGTGAGCACAAATATTGTAGCTCACTCTAAATTGCCTGGATGTAATCTTAAAGGTAAGTCTGCAGGCAGTTCTCCATAGCTGAGCTGCTCATATGGTCCCTGCCTGTGTTAGCGATTCTCGATATCCATAAAATTACATTGACTAGATAAAGTGATCTAGTTAAAACTATATTAACTTAAACTGCATTAATCCTTGCTTGCATTGATTTTGCAGAAGTCATGGTCTAGTCACAAGTTTCTGTCCTAGGCATTTGTTAGATGTTTTAGCAGTACAAGAGGAAAAAATAACACAAAAAGACAGGTATGGATAAGATTTCCTTCTAGAGGGTCTATTAATTTTGTAATGTTCTCATAGTATAGCAGGTGTCATCTTCATTTTGTCCAATTAGTCTGTGGAAGCTTCTGCAGTGAGGTGGTTTGAAGATCTCACAAGTCCCTGAATGAATTTACACTGTCTAGGTCACTGGCTGAATAAGCATAAAGGACTTTTTCATCTTATGATATCATGAGACTCAAATAGAAATAAGGTATGTTAAGAATAGTGCTCTTACCTAGCTCTAGAAGACAGGCAGACCTGCATGTTTCTGTTTCTGTGTGTGAAAAGTCCTTGAGGATGCTCCTTTGTGGTAATGACAGTTTTTGTCTGGGGTTTTTTTCCTATTGAAGTAACACGAGAAATAGGATTCGTAAATGTTTGATGTTGAAATACTGAATTAAACATCATCCTCAAGCTGCAGAAGATTTGGTTGTGACTGCCAGGAGCTGTGGAGCAAAAGACCCATTCTTAGGTGTATTTCTAGGTGTCTCCCTATATATCTGCAGTAGAATTTCTGTATCATTGGTTTTGCCTGGAGAGTTGGTGTGATGTATTTTAATTGTCTAAAATTCATGTCAGCTGACAGTGAGAATTTGTCAGTACCTCTTAACTGCCTGATTTTGGGCCAATGTATGGTTGGCACCATTCACTTGAAAAGTTTGTTCTGTTCTCAGAAGGATTTTTTTATCCTGGTGAAAAAATGTCCTGTTGTAGGAAAATTGAGAGCAAGACAAGTCTTGGGGTATTTAGGATATCATAAACCCAACCTTTGTATGTGCTTGTCCGGTGCTTGTGTGAATAAACCTATACAAACTTGGTTTCCTGCACTATATCAGTCTAGAGATTTGACATATATAAATTGCCACCTATAAGAAGATCTGCCCATGATTTGCCTGTAGAAAGATGTGAAGCAAGACACTACCTTTGTGGTTGCAATTTCTTTCTCACTCTATTAAATCCTGTAGCTGTGGTGTTCTGTTAATGATGTCCTTTCTTCCATCTTGTTTGTGTTAACTTCAGACTTATCAAACTGTTAGTTAACTGTTGGTTAATTGAGTAAATTTTGTAATTCATTACCTCCAACTCATGTGCTGTCATATGCAGTATTTTATTTCCATAATCCAAATGAGGTTGTTGTTTGGTTTTTTTCTTGAACTGGACCAAGAAACACTGATTGGTGCTAGCAACATTCCTTAGGTACTATTCTACTTAAACATTTCTTCAGACGTTTCTCTTGATGTAGATGTTGAACTTTAGAATCAGTTTGCTAGTGAAATTTTGCTTTCTCAAGTTCTTGAGAAGTAACAAGGCAGAGTCAATTTAGGACATAGGAAATCCCTGTAAAATTGCAAAAAATAAAACCTTCTTGCCCTTTCCTGGGAGCTTGTCTGAAGATGTGTGTTGTCTAATGTTGCATTTTGACTGTTAACATTTCAGAAAGCTGTGTGTGTAGGTTTCTCTTCTGGCAGTGCACAGCCACGACCTCATTAAAATGGAAATAGAGATTATTTCTATGGCTGTTGTACTCTGGGCATGAAGCTAATGGAACAGCAATAGCCCAGGGGAGTGGGATTAGCTGAGGACTGGCTGAAGGAAACAAGTAGCTGAACTGGAGGATCACCAGCAGGAGGAGGCTGACCTGCAGGCAAGCACACTTCTGCAAGTGCACTTGTTTGAGCTGAAGTGTTGCTGTGATCGACTGCTGCTGCTGCTCCTCTGCTGAAGTTGTTTTCCTCTCGTGTCCATTAGATGAGCCTTTTGTAAGGCTGTTATTTGACCATCCTGTTTACAAGTAGTATAACAGACTTTGTTAACTCTTCTCACTTAAGTCAAAAGTGATCACTTGTGCAGGTAACTCAGTAAATCTGAAGGGGGTTGGTTGATGACAAGCAGTTCTCACTGGTCTGGGTGAAATAACCTGTCTAGTAGGCACCACAGGAACCAGCAGGTCTATTGTAGAAGTAATGGTCTACTGTGTTACCACTGGTTAGTAGCAACTTCTGGCTCTTCGGGTATATCTGCGTGAAAACCACATCATCAGTATTCTGATCAGTAATTCCAATGATGGAAAATCATTTGAAACATCTGGACAATTTATTATTACAGAAGATCAATCCAAAGCAAAAACACATCTACTGTCTTCTTGAAAGGAAGAAAAAGACAGGATAGGAGGATAAAACATTTCTGAAAAGAAGGAACTGATAGAAGAAGCCCATGTTCTTTTCAAAAAATATCCCAAAAAATCCTAAAATAACTAGTGGATGAGCCATGATCAGTTCACCTTTAGTAAGATACTGGTGCATTTCTTGAGTCTTGGGAAAATAGTTTGGGTTTTGCATCTGCAGGGCACAAAATTATAACTAAATACATCTTTGGATAATGTATTATCTTAATACATGTATTAAGATAATATCTTTTCCATCTTTCCACTATCCATATATTTGGATAGTGTATTATGTTAATTAGATGGCTGTAAAAATCTGTAATGAGTCTTTATGTTTTATAAGGGAAGTCTGTGTTAGCTGTAGTGTCAGTTAACCTTTTCTGGATGGATTAAAAACTACTGAAACTCAAGATTAAGGAAAGAATAGTAAGAATTGAACAGCTAGCTTGGATTTACACAGTAGTGCTAAGAGCAAAGGAACATTTAATAAACTTTTTTTGGTCGATTAGTTGGTTTTTCTCTCTGCTTTTGTTTGTTTTTTCCTTCCTAATTCTCGTTATTTTGTAACTTTCAGAAATCATGCCAGAAGCCCGTGGACAAATACATTGAGTATGATCCTGTTATCATCTTGATTAATGCTGTTCTATGTAAAGCACAAGCATACAGGCACATTCTTTTCAATACAAAGATAAATGTAAGTTGCTCTGTCCCTGCCCTGAGACATTTTTTTGTTAAAGATATATTTAGATTTGGTGAGGTGCTTGTAATAGTTGTAGGCTGTTCTTTTTCTGCCCTTTCCCAGGTTCCAGCAAACCAAAGCAGTTACATCATGAATACACACGACATCTCAAACTCCAGCTGTTAGTAAGAAAATTACTGTCTCCACAGTAATTTGCTACTCCCCAATAGTAGCAAATACAGCAGTCATCTTGCATATTAAAGAGAAGGAGCTGTTCATGCAGTTTTCTACACCCTTTATCATTGGAAGAGAAAGTTGTAGTTTCCAAAGTATGTTTCCATTGGAAACAGTTCTTTCTGAAACAAACTGTAGTAGTACAGCATACCATATTGACAATACTCAACCAATTAAGTCTACTGGCTGGAGAGCAGCCCTGAGGAAAAGGACCTTCAGGTCTGGGTTGATGAAAAGCTCAACATGAGCCTGCAGTGTGCACATGCAGCCCAGACAGCAACTGAGTCCTGGGCTGCATCAAGAGCAGTGTGGCCAGCAGGGCAAGGGAGGGGATTCTGCCACTTTACTCTGCTCTCGTTGGACCCCATCAGGAGTACTGTGTGCAGTTCTGGAGCCCTCAATACACGAAGGACATGGAAGTGTTGGAGCGGTCCAGAGGAGGGCCACAAAGATGATCAGAGGGATGGAACAGCTCTGCTATGAGGACAGGCTGAGAGTTGGGTCTTTTCAGCCTGGAGAAGAGAAGGCTTCCAGGAGACCTTATAGTAGCCTTCCAGTATCTGAAGGAGGCCTACAGGAAGGCTGAGGAGGGACTATTTACAAGGTCTTGCAATGACAGGACTAGGGGCAATGGGTTTAAACTGGCAGAGGGGAGATTTAGACTGGATGTTAGGAGCAAGTTCTTTATAGTGAGGGTGGTGAGGCTCCCTGGAGGCGTTCAAGGCCAGGTTGGACGAGGCCTTGAGTAACCTGTACTAGTGGGAGGTGTCCCTGCCTATGGCAGGGAGTTGGAACTAGATGATCCTTGAGGTCCCTTCCAACCTTACCGTTCTATGATACTGTACTAATTTCTAATGATTTTCTTCCTCAGTAATTAACCATGCCCTCAAAATTACAGCAAAATAATAATGGTTTTCACATGAAGTGTTGATGCAGAGTTACATGGTCAGCTTAGTTGTGCTGGCCATGCTGGGATGTAGAGATGTAGCATTTTTGCTTTAAAGACTGATAATCTCAGGAGGAGGAAGATAATCTAGAGCAAACAATCCAAGCATTAGGTGTAGGCTGTGGTCATGTTGATATCTCTTGGCCAGTCTAGGTTAAGCAGTGTAGATAAATACACTTGCCTTGTCCTCCAAGTATAAATCTGACTAAAGATTTTTAATGAATTGAGTGCTTCTGGAGGCTGATTATGATGTCTTCTGTGAGACTCCTGGAAGAACTATTCCATCTGTGGAAATTTGCTATTTTTTTTTCTAAACTAGTGGCTCAAATGAAGTAATTTGCTTGTATTTCTGAACAAAACCAATAAACATACAGAGATTGTTTGTGTAGAGATGTTGAAGTGTATTTCAAATACCCATTTCATACTAATGCTTTCATTTATGACGATTTATTACTAATGCTTTTATTCTTTCTTTTACCAGATTCATGGGAAGCTCTACATATTTTGCTTGCTCTGTGAAGCGTATCTCAGGTGGTTGCAGCTGCAGGATTCAAGCCAAAATACAGATCCTGATGACTTAATCAGATATGCCAGGGAATGGGATTTTTATAGAATGTTTGGTATAGCTTCTTTAGGTAAGATAGATTATTCATGTCACTATCTGCTCTTTAAGCATTCAGTAATTTCATGAGGCTTTTGCCAAGCCCATACTGCAAAAATGGATGCAGAATGGATTAAATAATTATACACATACTCTCTAATTTGCTTTCATTTAATGCAAGTGCATATTTTGATCCTGACTACAATTCAGACTTACATGGTCAGCATTAGATATCAAAACACTACAAGTTGCTAATATTCAGAAATCTTTGTCTGAATTTATGTAGTTTGAAGACTAATGTAGAGCTCAGCCTTTTCCCATATTTCATGTTGACTTAAAGGTTTATTATTCATTAAGGTGATACAACATTATGGATTATTTTTACAGAAGTAAACAATAATTGGGAAAAGACATATCTGGGGTTTTTTGCGAATTGTAATAAATACAGAAAAATACAGAACACTGTCATCACTGGTAAAGTGTTCTAAGTGTTCTGGGTTCTAAGACTACATTTAAGACCAGGGAAGAATTGTGGGGGTTTTATTTTGGTTAATACTTTTATTCTCATACTTTTTCTGGTAATAGCATTTAAATCGAGCCCACAGACTAAAACTCTTGTTTCCTTTAGACATTCAGAGATTAACTTAAGCCATTTATTGTCTTATGTTACTCTTAGCAGGTTTTCATATCATAAAATCATAGAATGTCAGGCTGGCAGTAAAAATGTTTGAACTAATTTTTCAGTAGTAATTTATCTATTACAATTCTCTTGAGAGTTGCTTTAGCATCTACATTAATCCCAGTGTTACACAGGATGCAGTGACAATGAATGTCAAATAGCTAAATGATATTTTCACCTTAATGTTCTTTCTCATTCTGGATGAGAAGCATTTGTTGCTGGTGACCTTTTCAAAGAATACAAGTACTGATTTTGTTTTGCAGGCTAACAGACAGTTGACAAAACCCTCTTCTGTTAAAAAGGAAAAGTAAAGAGGTTCTTGTGCTAAACTTACTGTGCTGTATGGTGTTAGAAATTATGGCAATCCTAAGGAGAATTCTGTGATAAAATTATTCTGAATGGCATGATACTGAATTACTTCAAGTAATAGTAGTAGTTGCCTATTAAAAAGATCACAAGAGATGGAGGCCTTGTTCATATTTACTCACCTCTTTAAACAGCAGTGGCTTGGCTGCATTTGGAACATGCCATTTCACTGAAAGTCATCAAAAAAGAACTTGATTTTGGCCCTTGATTATCTTTTTCCAATTCCTCTTATTTCTTCTTAGAACAAACTTCATTTTTGGTTGGTATTTTTATGACCTTATGGTGGATGAGATCTGAGATGCTGAAGACAAAGTCTGACTTCATTTTACTTCTCAAAGCACTTCTGTTATCCAGCTATGGAAAGCTTTTGCTTATTCCAGCTGTTATCTGGGAACATGACTACACGCCTTTGTGCCTTGCATTTATAAAAGTGTTTGTCTTGATATCAAACTCTCAGGCAATTAGAGGTATGTTTTTGCTTTTTTATAACTACACTATTTGTATAAAATGTTTGTGAGAGAATACAGTGGTTAATAGAAATCATTATTATTGTTGCTGTATTTTTATTGGTATCAGATACGTGCCAGAAATAGGTCTAGCTTAAAATTGTGTTATTTAGACTAGTAGAAAGTGAATAAAACAAAACACTTTATGAAAAAAAGGAAAAACACTTCTTTTCTCAGCATCATCTCTTCGTATATGCTGTATCGTACCCATCAGATTCACCAGTGAGAATTTGAGACAACTCACAAATCATTGCAACATAAAACAGTATTCTTTATCTGCCTGGAAAATGAAAAAATCATGTTAACTCTATGCATGGCTTTGGAATGCACTTCTAACAGATTATGTGATTTCTTATGCATACAAATTCTCACGAGGTTTCTTTGATCTTCTTAAACAGTAAATGATAAAATCCATTCTGTTTTCTTTTGCAGTTACGTTGAACTTGAACCGAATGCTCTCTTGGATGGCAATCTTCTTTGGATTAGTTTTGGAAAATGGAGTCATCTGTTTGTTCCAGAAGATGGGATGGGACCTTTGAAATGTTAGTGCAGATATGAAGAAATACCAACGTACATGATCATTTTCTAAGAATGATCTCTGCCAGCAGTCTCCAAAGGCATAGTGCTAAAGAAGGTTATAGGTAAAAATATCTTGCATTACCGATGAATGTAGACACTTTTAGGGTGAGTTAAAATGAGAAGCTTCAGAACTTTGGATGTTTAGTGTGGTAAGCTGTAAAACTTCAGCGTTAGGTTGTTTATTTTCTGATTTTAAAATATGATTTTGTTGCTATCCTAATAGCTTTATAAATCTGGCTGCATAGCTATGGCTATACAAAAAAAAAAAAAAAGGTACGCTGAGAAAGTTCAGCACTACTACCCATCACCATATTCTTGCAGAAAGAGGAGGTTGAATTGTTAGCTTAAGAGGAAGGTAGAGAGTCAGCAGAAGAATGTAAAAGCCAAGTTTGATACTTCCTCAAAAAACAGATTTTTCAAAGACAGAAGTGAGTATGTGCAAACAACTTACTCTGCCTGCCTTTTCTCTAGTAAAACTACAATGGGAAACTAAGTTGCATTCTCCAGAATGTTGATGTAGCAATCAAAAATAATAAAATATCTAAGTTCTAGAGTAATCTCTGGAAACTAGTTTTAACTGATTTGAAATTTTATGTGATGTTATGAATGCTGCTGCTTTGTCCTGAAAAATGAAAAAAGTGAAAGAACTCTAATCCCCAGTATACAAGGTTGTTTGGGATACCACTTCTGCCTTTAATATTAAGCCACATCCCTCAAGTGCAGCCTTTATCTGGCACTAGGTTTAGTGGAAGTAAAAAGTGAAGTTTAAGGCTATTCAGCAACAGAGCAGTGCTTGTTAAAAACAAAACAAACAACAGCACTCCCCAAAGACAGGAAAAACCCCAGTAGCAAACCACTATTAATTAGTGATTAGGTCTATTAATTAGACCTAAATTAGTGAAGAAACATCTGTAGAAGTCCTGTAGCTTTGTCCCCAGCAGGCAAAGAGAAGAGGGCTGGATAGTCCACAAAATAATTGATTTTCCACAAGACAGTAATTAGGACATGAACCTACCTCTTTTGTGGAAACCAGTTTCTGTTACATTCTATCCAATGTTTAATAATCCTGCTTCCCTTCCAGAAGGTTATAATGTCTATAGTTACTACTTCTATTCTTCAGTTTTCTCAGATGCAGTTTCCTCCTGTTTTGCAAAATGCATCAGATAACATTTTGAAACATCTTCAGTTCTAAACAGATTTAGAATAAGTCTAGGGTATGACCACAGAAGACACCAGATGTGTTTGTGTGATGCAGTTGCCCATACTACAGCAAGTTATTTGGTCAGAAAAGCAGATCGTTGCTGGTTCTCTTTGCACAGAATCAGAGAATTAACCAGGTTGGAAAAGACTTTCGAGATTATCAAGTCCACCAACCTATCACCCAACACCATCTAATCAACTAAACCATAGCACTGAGTACCACATCCAGTCTGTTTTGAAACACTTCCAGGACCACCTCCCTGGGCAGCCCATTCCAATGGCAAATCACTTTCTGCAAAGAACTTCCTAACGTCCAGCCTAAATATCCCATGTGCAGCTTGAGACTGTCCCCCCTCATTCTAACATTGGTTGCCTGGGAGAAGAGATCGACCATTGCCTGGTTACAACTTCCTTTCAGGTAGTTGTAGATAGTGATAAGGTCCCTCCTGAGCCTCCTCTTCTCTAGGCTGAACAACCCCAGCTCCCCAGCCACTCCTCACTCCTCACAGGGTTTGTGCTCCAGCCACCTCAGTATCATTGTTGCCCTTCTCGGGACACATTCAAGCATCTCAACATCCTTCTTAAACTGAGGGGCCCAGAACTGGACACAGTACTCAAGGTGTGGCCTAACCAGTGGTGAGTACAGGGGCAGAAGGACTTCCCTGGTCCTGCTGGCCACACTATTCCTGATACAGGCCAGGATGCCATTTGCCTTCTTGGCCACCTGGGCACACTGCTGGCTCATGTTCAATTGGCTGGTGACAACTACCCCGAGGTCGCTTCCTGCCTGGCTGCTCTCCAGCCACTCTGTCTTCAGCGTGTAGTGCTACATGGGGTTGTTGTGGCCAAAGTGTAGAACCTGGCATAGGCTTGTTAAATCTCATGGCACTGGACTGTGCCCATCTATCCAGCCTGTCCAGGTCCCTCTCCAGAGTCCTCCAACCCTCCAACAGATCAACACTTGCTGCCAACTTGGTGTCATGTGCAAACTGACTAATGGTGGACTCAATTTTCATAGGTTAGAGGCTGACACCACCTGTGCCATTTGTGCTACGCACCTTTTTGAGCATGTAGAGAATGCAAAAAAAATCCCAACCTGCAACCTCTTAGAGGTTATGAGACAGTTGAACACTGCAGATTCCCCATCAAAGACATAATTTGGAAAGTGTATGAGGAATCCACCTTGCTACTAGTGTGAATCACAGCTCAAATGAGCACAGGTGTGCAGCTGCTCATTGGATGAGCAGAAGCTTTGGCAGCATTGTGTCTAGAGCATGCTTTGCTTTACATGAAATTTGGGGAGATGCTCTACCCCCAAAAGCTCTTGCAAAGACTGTATGTCACCAAAGGGGCTTTGAATAGTGCTTGTATTCCTCCCACAACACTAGCATACAGCATTGCAGCAGAGGCTTCAGGTTGAGAAAGGGGCAAAGGGAAAGAGCAACAGATCTTTTAGAAAAGCTTCAGGAATACTGAGATGGCCTTGCTTTTATTTTCCTCCTTCACCTTCCATCTTGAGTTTAAGAGGGAATGAAGTTGTGCTGAAGCAGAGAATCTGAACTAGGAAAATGCTGGTGCCTGCTGAACCAAACTC
This sequence comes from Eubucco bourcierii, assembly GCA_013396675.1. Lineage (NCBI taxonomy): Eukaryota > Metazoa > Chordata > Aves > Piciformes > Ramphastidae > Eubucco > Eubucco bourcierii. The sequence continues at coordinate 349,114 of VWZE01015199.1, forward strand.
CGTTTGCTATTGTAGCCATCATCTAACTTTTACCAAGCTCTTGGTCTTTGTACAACCTTAGCATTGCAGCAGATAAAAATTTCTCACCACTTCTTATGGAAATGTACAGTCTTGCTACTGCCAATTTTGTTTTTCTAATGGTCTATCAGCAGTGTTTTAGTTTGTTCCTCTTAGGTTAAATATTTATTTATTTGTCATTATTAATTATATGTGTCATCACTATGCTCAAAAGGTGTGTTTTTTTCCTGAAATTTCTCCCTTGTCTGCTCTGGCACTGGTTTGAATCTAAAAGCTGAGTGGAGCACTTTTGAATACAACTAATGTAAAGGGAAGATTCTGCATTGCAAGTAATGTGAATATTACCTGCTCAGCAGCAAAACTGTAGATACAATGTATATAAATTTTGTTTGGAGACAGTTTTCTTTTACATTTATTTTGAATGTAAAAAAGAAAAATATTCAGAACATTTTCTGAGTTCTATTCAGAACACCTAGGATGATCCTGCTCTGGCAGGTGGTTTGGATTAGACATCTTTTGAGGTCCCTTCCATCCCCTGACATTCTGTGATTCTGTGAATGGACATGAACACATTCCAAAAGAAGCAATACTTTTGTGTTGTGTCACATGCTAGTAACATATCAGTCATATACTCTGCAATGCTATTAGGAGCTACCATTGTCCTTATGCAGCTTAGAGGATGGAGAAGACAATTGAGATTAACAGAGCTGCAGAATGAAAGCAGGTGTTACACAGATTTTCAGTCTTCAGAGGTGTCATTACTGCCTAGCAATGTGGGACACTTTGCCTTGTGTAGTTTTATGGGTACTCATTTGCCAGAACTAACGTGACAAATACACTGATAGTTCATAGGTCTAGGAGGAACTTAAGAATGCCCTCTGTGTGTGGTGGCAGGTAAGTGCATTTTTTATGCCTTTGGGAAAGGGTTCTGTAAAATACTATTTTAAGGGCCTGCCTGTTTAGAACAGTCATCTCTTGCTTTTATTCATTTTGGTCTTGAGCTACAGAGGGGATCTTATTGCTGTCTACAACTACCTGAAAGGTGGTTGTAGCCAGGGGGAGGTTATCTTCTTCTCTCAGACAACCAGCACCAGAACAAGAGGACAGTCTCAAGCTATGCCAGGGGAAGTTTAGGCTGGAGGTGAGGAGAAAGTTCTTCACTGAGAGAGTCATTGGCTACTGGAATGGGCTGCCCAGGGAGGTGGTGGAGTCACCGTCCCTGGAGGTGTTCAAGGTGGGTTTGGACGTGGCACTTGGTGGCATGGTCTAGTCTTGAGGTCTGTGGTAATGGGTTGGACTTGATGATCTTTGAGGTCTCTTCCAACCCTGGTGATACTGTGATACTGTGATACTTTCTTTGATAAACTCTTTGTAATTAAGTAGTCTTCTGTGATGAATGGTGTATGACAAAAAGTATGCCCTTTCTTTATGTCTTCAGTTGCTTTATTAACTTGTGGGAAAGAAATTACCTGGGTAAAAATGTAACAGCCTGCAAATGAATCCATATAGACTGAGTTTTGCTTGGAATCAAAAAGGATATCGCGGCCTATATAAAATCTGTAGCCCTGTGGACCAAAATCCAGAATTCTTTCAGATGAAATGCAAAGAAGAATCACTGAAGGAAGAATATTATTTATTGTAGATGTTTTTGTAGTAGTCTATGTGGTAACATGAAATGGTGAAGGGTATCTTCCAAACAGTGAAATCTGAGTTTCCATAGAAAAGTTATTAGCAACCTCATTACTTTAGCGCTTTGTACCCAGTCCTTGAAATACCCTTTTAAAAGCAGAATTAACAAGTGTACAGAGATATAATTTGTCGCTGTTAATAGGAAGAGCTGTGCAAAAAGGGAGCTTCTCTCCTCTACAATAGTGTGCACTGCGTTAGGTTTTGATGGTGGAGGCAAGGGCTGCTACCCTTATGAGCTCATGCAAGTGTAGACAAGCGAGTCCTTTCTTCCACATCAAGTCATATCTCAGGCATATAAACCGTTAGCCCAGTCTTCAGCGAACTGAAAGTAAAATAGGACATCTGCACTGGAAAACTAATAGCAGCTATTTCTCAGAAAACAAGAAAGCCATTGTTTGGAGGAGCTCGCATGGCTTTTGCGACCCAGCTTTCCCCGAGCTGGTTAGTGCTAAGCACCACAGTGCCATCTGGAGTTAAAAAGCAAAGCATGCGTGTCCAAAACTGGAAGCAAGATAAAAGCACTGGAAGTACGTATTCTTTCTGATTTTTACAAAATAAAAATTAAGCTTTTTAAAATTAACGTTCATTTTCAATTTGTCAAAATGTTAAGTTGATAATGAAAACCATGTCACAAAATATTTGTTTTGGTGACTTAGTATCAAGATCAGTTTAAATATATGCACCACAAAAGCTGTAAAATGCAAATTATTTTAGCACAGCATCTCTTTGTTTAAGACATAAACAGTCTTGCAAGCTGGGGTTGTTCTGAGTAGTCTCACTGAGCTCTGAGAAAATTCGTGTGGCAAAAGACATGAGTGCATTCCTCTGCTGCTAAAAATCAATAGGAATTTTGTTGGTGAATTAATTTGAAACTATGGTTGCTGCAGTTAGAATTTGGAGGAAGATGTACATAAGATTCTCATTTTCTCTCCTGCCTCTTATAAATGCTGTTCTAAACTTTTTAAGCATTCCAGTAATGCATACTGTATTACTGAGGTGGCTAGAAAGAAGATCTGAACATGAGAAGTTTTGTAAAATCTTTTTCCTAAACATGATCTTCTATGCTAAATTTATAAAGCTGCTTTGATCCCTATGTAGATAAAATGCAGGTCTGCAAAGCAGCTAGGAAATACTGTCAGTGTTTTAATTGTTTTTCACTAGGATAAGAGATGCTGTTTGGGTTTGTTTGCATGGGTTTTTTTACCTGGGTAAAATTGTGGTTTAATTCCTCTGCATAATAGCATAAGACTGTGAACTCATAGTTTACACATGTGCTGCCTGCTGCAGAAATAAATACAGATAACCCCCAAAATTTCCTGCAATTTCTAACTGTACTTCTGAGTACATTTTCAGATGAAACAACTGTTGCTCATAAGCTGCATGGAAGTGCTGCCCTAGCTGTCTGAGCAGAAGAGTGGAGACCTGAAATAAGATCCTAATCCCAGCTCTAAGACCAACTGCTGCTGTGACCTTGAGCAAGTCCTGTATGTGGCTGCATAAAATCCTTGTACCTTTACCACCACAGGACTTAGGAGAGGATTAATTTGTTTATGACAAGTATTAAGTCCTCTCAGCTGCAGGTCTTTGGGAGTCAGTCAACACTATGAACATCAGATGTTGAAATAAACATGGCCAGGAGCCAGTGAGTGTGAAATATTGAAGGTGATGTGTTTGAGTCTTCATTATGTTAAGCTGTACTTCTTATCCTTGGTAGCATACAGTTCTATAATATAGGGGTAATATACAGCAAATCATTAATCTCTTAGCATGGATTTTAAGTTGCTGCAACTGTTACATGCCAATAAAGCTGAAATTGTTTCAGAAACTTAGGAGTGGAGGGAGCTGGCTTCTTAACTGATCTTACTTTCAGCTATCTGGAAGGAAAACTAAGGTATCTTATTTGTCAGTTCGAGGCTTTGAGGTAGAAAACATGAGTAGGTCTTGCATGAAAATTATCTTTAAGTGTTACAAACCATTGGTAGCTTTTCAGTAAATGAATCCAATAACATTGCACAAATTGAATCAAGGAAACAGAAGTGCTTCTACTCACCTTGCACTCTCCTCAGAACTGCTAATTCATCTGTTGGTGTTACCTTTACAGTGATTCCCTGCCACATGTGCTGTAGCCCACCCAGTGCTATCATATGTGCATTACTCCTAAACTTTGATCTCTTCTTTGGTCTCACTTCACTTCCTGAATAAAGCTTTGGTTCTATCGTTCAAAGTCACAGGTGTATCATGTCTGGGCTACAGAAAAGATAGCATCTTTTTCTCTCAGTAGGACTACAGCATTCTTTTGATCACCAGAAATCAGAAGACAAATGAGAGTGTAATAATAACTAGGAAGAAAACATTCTCCATAGAGAACATTCACTACATAATAAAGAGCGAAATACCAGCACTAGAAGATAAAAAAAAGGACTCTGCTGGGTATGGAGCATACTCGTTGGGGATTTTTTTAACAACAGGAAACTATGTTTCTCCATGAAGACGTTTCTCCTAATTCATAGTGTGGAAATGGCAGGTGGTTTGCAGAGCAAGGAAAACACAGTGCATTTCCTACTCATTCTGTCCTGGGAAAGAGCAAAATGAAAATAAGACAGTGCTGATTAGTGAAGGGTTTTTTTTTGTTTTTTTTTTACAAGGTTGGACACATGATTCAAAACCTTTCCTTTGGAAAAGCAAATTTACTTTTCTGTGGATGATCGCAATGATATTTGTGACTCAACATAGCCACATGACAAGACTTAGTTTCCATTTGTCGTGGTAGGCCTAAGCAGGCCAAAATAGGCTTATACATGTCCTGGCTTACCCAGACATGTTTTTCTGCTCTCCCTCCTTTTCTGGGGAGAAGCAACCATGGAAAAGAGGACAAAGAACCTGGAGCCACTGAGTCTAAGGACTGTGGCTTGCCCAGACTTGTTTGCATCCTGTGGTAAACAAGGTACACACGCTCAGCTTGTGCCTGCCTTGTGCAAGGGCTGTCTTCTGCCCTAAAAAGGGTAAAGTAAGCCTATGGCTTCACTTAATATGGTCAGGCTTGGCTGACTGCCATTCTGAGTGCCTATTCTGTGTCCAAAGGCCCATTAGTCTCCAGCTGTATTGATAAAAGGAGATGAGCAGGTGACACAACCTGCTCTGCCATTGTAGTCATGCTTGCTACTGCCTTGTTGCACGCTGAATTGCCTGGAAACTGACTGCTTCCAGTTTACAAGGAAGAGGCTCCAAATGCCACCATGCTATCAGCTTGCATAGCCAGCGTGACATCGTACTAAGACTGCGCACTGCAAGACATCCTGCCTACACCTGAAAGTCTGCCAGCATGGGAAGTCCTGGATACACAGATCATCCAGAGATACCAGGACCAGGTCAGAGATTGTCTGCCTCCTTTCCCCAGCACCCTGAAGTCTGGGAAGAAGGAGAAGCCTCAGCAGCTGACAAGACAAAACTCTCTGAAAGCATTTGGGTACTGTCTGAAGCTGCAGCTAGCCCCACAAGTCGGGAGATAATTTTGTGAGTAAATACTTAAGCGTCTTGTAATTCACCGTTGCCTTCTGCCGTAAGCAAAAAGGAGCTTCTTGAGTCCATCTAGTGGGCAAGCAGGGTATTGACTGCAAGCAGTACATTAACTGCAGAAACCTCTCTTCCAGTTCAATTGAGTTCAATTAATGTTATACATTATTGCTAGTTATTTCTAGAGCCTGTGTTACTATCTGTATAAAGTTTTCATGACCGTGCAAAGGACCAATTATTATTAAAATCAGTGGCCAGGGTGGCGAGAGTTCTGAATATTGAATATTAATAAACAATATTAATCTTCAAAAATCATATATTGCATCAATTACCTCTCCACAACAGTATTAAAACATTTTTTCAAACTTTTATTTTACACTCTTTTCATTTTAAATGTCTTTTTTTGCTAAAAATTTTATTGCTCAACTGAATTGTGCAATTTATCTAAATGGTGTGTCTGTAGATGCTGAGAACGTCAGTCCTCTTTTTACAGTCTGTGCATTGTCTGCCTGCCTTATCTATGTATGAAATTATGCAGCTTCTGACCACAGAAAGATCCTACACTGAAAGAAAAAGGCCACCTGGATGAAAGGCATCATATCCCCACAATAGTTCGACTTTGTCCAACAGGACAGACATACCAGTTAAAAAAAAAAAAGTCATGTCCCTGATAAAACGATGTCAGAAACGTACAGATCATGTCTGCCTTTCCTCATTGTCACTTACCCACTTTCATTTTAAAATTGCCTGCATGTTAATGCTAATCTAATGCAGCTGCAGGAGATGTGTTTTTAATCCTCTACAATACATCCTGATATAGGACAGCAAAACAGGAAGCCCTCACGTGTGTATCCTTCCTCCCTATAATGGCAGGGTGGAAGGTGTTGTCCATTATTTCATGTCATTATAGCAAAAGGTGCTGTCTCCTCTGAACTCCTTGCAGCAGCTGCTCCTAAAGGCTCAGCTCTTTGTCCTGAGCTAGCAGCTGCCTCCACTACCACGGATGGGAACAGTTTTGATTTCACAGAATCAGCTAGGGCTAGACGTGAATGCAGAGGTCATTTGGTCCTTCCTCCAGCTGTTAGGCTGGATGGTCTCTGTTGACAGATGCTCTCACTGACAGGGAAAGATTCTGGCTCTGAGAGGCCAAAGCTAAGCTGCCTTTCCTAAATCACCAGACTCATCAGTGCTTACTGCATGCAGTCACAGTTTAATACTCTGTTGTTTTTCAACCCTTTATTCAAGCAATATGATTTTGAGCAAATAGAAGATTTCAGTTGAGGAATCCATGGTGCACAGTGATTCAATCTCAGTAATTTTGTGTCCTGTACTTTTATTCTTCAGGTTGCACGTTTCTTAATTCCCTGCTATCCCCTGCAACATCCTCGCTAAGCCAGCACCATGAGAATCCATTAGATTTCTTGGATTTAAGACTTTTAAGTAAATAAGGTAGCCTGTACCTCTTCAGCTCTACAGCATACTTGTTTTAAGGACTTACACACTGGATTACACATAGTTAAGGTGAAACAAAAATACAATTGCGACCTACAAATTAAAGCATTTAATTCAGAAAATGAGAGAATGGGCATGGTGAATTGAGAAATTGTTCCTGTGTGATTTCCATAGCGGGCACACTGTCAAGCAGGTGCTCTGACACATTAATGTCTGCAGCAATAGTGAGCTGTGCTTGGCAACTCTAATACTCGCTGACATATTCTGTCTGTACACATTTGCACGTAAAGCACAGAAAAGAGTATTAGTCTTTACAAGAAGAAGATACTGAAAACCTAGAACAGTCCTACATTTGCAACAGAAATAAAAAGGACTTTGAATGGCTGGCTAGTGATAAGTGGCAGAGGGTAAAAAAAGACCTTGATTGTGTAGCCACATAAGGGACTGGAGACAAGGCAAATCTATTTACATATGAAAAAGACATGAAGCAAATCCTATGGAAAAGCATGAGGCAACATAAAAGAAATGCATAAAACTGAATTCCTTCTTCTTCACAAGTTCCTGCAAATTTCTACCTCTCATTTATCATAGCACTTTAATTACCACACCTTGAGTACTGTGGCCAGTTCTGGGCCCCTCAATTTAAGAAGGACATTGAGGTGCTTGAGTGTGTCCAGAGAAGGGCAATGAGGCTGGTGAGAGGCCTTGAGCACAAGCCCTATGAGGAGAGGCTGAGGGAGCTGGGATTGTTTAGCCTGGAGAAGAGGAGGCTTAGGGGAGACCTTCTTGCTGTCTACAACTACCTGAAGGGTGGTTGTAGCCAGGAGGAGGTTGCTTTCTTCTCTCAGGCAACCAGTGACAGAACAAGAGGACACAGTCTCAAGCTGCACCAGGGGAAGTTCAGGCTCGAGGAGAGGAGAAAGTTCTTCACCGAGAGAGTCATTGGCTATTGGAATGGGCTGCCCAGGGAGGTGGTGGAGTCACCGTCCCTGGAGGTGTTCAAGGCGGGTTTGGACATGGCACTTGGTGCCATGGCCTAGTCTTGAGGTCTGTGGTATCAGGTTGGACTTGATGATCTTTAAGGTCTCTTCCAACCTTGGTGATACTGTGATACTGTGACAGTCTCCAAAACACACTACAGCTTTGTTCATAAATGCCTTTCCTCTTCTAAAAATTCAGAGAGGTAAAAGTTATACAGTGAACAAGGGCTACATATTCCATTTCTCTCTACAGATTATATTGCATGATGCAAAGTATTTAAGGAAATGCTTCTTCAATTTGACCAACATGACCAAGTGTCTGTCAGAGCAAGGGTAATCCAAATATACAAGCCAAGACTCTGAATGCTTTGTGCAATAGTAAACAGAAGAAAAAAGACTATCTAGATTCTTAGACTAGAGAAGTTCTTTCAACTGATTCCGATGAAATGTCCTTTCCCTATACCAAACTATCTTTTTAGAAGTTTACCTTTTGCATAATGTAGCAATATAAATAATTTTATTCCATGCTATGAACAGCCTATGATGTTATTTAGTAGTAATGGAACAAGTTAGAAATGTGGTACTGTGTAAGCTTGTACTTTACCTGCTAAAACTTTTTACATCACTCCTTATTAATTTGCCTCTCTGCATGTGCTGTGTGAACTTTTCAGTATCTTAAGCAACCCTTAACAAAATTACAGACCCTCAGGGCTTTCAATACAAATAATTAGTGCTACAGCTTTTTGTTAAATTCTAGATTCAGTTAAACTAAAGATACTGTCAAGGGTTGAGAGGACATAATGAAAAGTACTGTTCCCTACCATCCAGGTGCTTTTATAACTGAATTCATGACCTTACTGTATTGCCTTTTTGTAAATTATTTAAAAGATTCTGCTGTTTGATGAGTCAGAAGAGTTTAAGCAAGAGTTGGTAGGGCTTAGACAGGTAACTTTGTTGTTTGTGACAGCGCCTGGTATCCTGAGCCAAAATGAGCTCTCAAACTCTTACTCATGTGTCAAGCCAGATAATCACAGGGATGTTTCTGACCCATGGGAAAAAATGCAGTAAGCATTGCGAGGAGGATTGAACTAGTTCTGCTAACATGATTGTGAGGCAGTGATTTGACACAGGTTCAAACTCTATGCACTAACAATTCTAAACAGTCTGCTTTGGTCACATGCTTAAAAATCCTAATAATCCATGATTTGCATGGGATTTCTCATTTTAAATTGAGGATTTCTCAAAGATTACATTCTTTTGAAGATATTATCTTAATAATGTTTTAGCATGAATGTCTTTAAAACCCACAGCCACTATGTGAAGACTTGAGTTAGTCACAAGCCCATGTATTTTGACAGCAAATGGATTTGCTTGTTTAAATTGCATACCAACCTTATCTGAAAAAAAAATGTAAATTCTACTGCTAAAAGCACATTCCTGCGAAATCACATTTGGGCTTCCTTACTCAGGCCTGGTTGTTGCCACATCTATCTAATGAATTTTCCTGAATAGAAAGAATGAAAGGGAGCCACAGGGAAAAAAAAAAGAAAAAAAAAAGAAAAAGTAAGGAAAATAGCCTTCAGCAGTCACTATTCATCTTCTCTAAGTTCCTCTGTCATTTCAAAACAAATGGCCAAACTCATGCTGGTCATCTGGAGTGAGAGCTCCTTGCTAATCCTACTGCTTCCTTACCAGACATAATTGCCCCTCAAGCTGGAGGCAACAGTCCAACACATACTGATCCTTACCTACTATTTAATCCATCACATCTGCCCTGAAGCACATCTGTTTTCTGTGGAACCACCACCATTCTTCCAGACAACCTCAACTTGTGAGAGTTTGTCACTGTGCACAGACTGTGTCCATACAAGGCCCCCCACAGTTCTAAGAGACATGGCAGAAGCTAGTGCTCACAGCAGACCCTGGATGTTTCCAAAACTACTTGAGTTGGAGTGACCAGAATCGCAGAACAGCTAGTTAAGCTTCAGCATGTAGTCTAGGGAGCTTCAAAATTCCTAGCAAATGTTAATATAAGATGACTTTGCAAATAAGGCAGACCTTTTAACTAGTTTGCTGAGAAAAGCCTGAGTAATTATCTTAGGTGACGCCAGAGTTCAATTTAGTAGCCGTAAATAAACCAAAGATAACAATGGCTGGAAAAACATACTTATGAGGAGTTCTTTTCTGAGAAAATGCACGTAGTATGTGAAAAGAACTATGAACCTCAGGCTGCTGTGGTAATATCCCCTTTACAGGCAGGCATCACAAAAACAAGAATAAATTCTTTCAACGTGGCTGAAGGATACAAAGCTGCAGATTGGAGAAGAAAAGGCCTGTTGATAGGGTTCCCTTTGGCACATACCCAACTAATCCTCCCATTTCACATTCTTCTACAGCGGTCAGCAGAATGACAGAGTTAGGGGAATTTGTTTCCCTTGCCCTCAGAGCAACTCAATTCCTCAAGCAAAATGAACGGTTTTAGTGAGGCAGCAAGGCAAATAAAATGTGTTCTTCCCAATTGAGCCTAACTGTGTACCTATGACAGATGACTGTACCACTGAACGTACCTAAGTGGCATATACCAAACTCTAAAAAAAAGTTGAAAAATAATGCAAAAGGTCTCCCAAGCTGGCAGCAGCAGAACTAAGGAAACATGGGGCATTAAACTATTTGTGCCCCAGGACCTCAGCATCTCCTTCCAAACTGCCCAGAGCTCCAGCCTCCAGAAACTGGGATGTCCCTTGCCACAATACTTACCCATTCCAGAATCCCATTTAGTGCCAAAGGCAATGCCTGAGCTCTTCTCTGGCACCTTGCTGTATCCTCTGTTTTCATCATCATCTCTGTAAAAGACCATACCACCCACTGGCACCCAGTACCATAGAAAACAATGACTTGTCCCAGTTGCTGCAGAGCTGCCAGCAGCCAGATGACCACACAACTTTTGCTTTGCGGCTGCTGAGCAGCCAAACAAATCAAAAGGTAAGTTTTACCTATGACCCTGTCTGTGTAAGCAGCACTAAGTCTCTCTCCAGCTGCTAATTTTACAAGGTTTGTAAAAACAGAACAACTTTCCAACTTCTATCGGATGCGGTTTATAGCAAACAGATTGACAGAAAATGCATGGATGAAGTCATTAAAAGTGGAAACAAATAATTTTGCTTTTTAAGTTTCATTTATGTATGAGAAAGTACTGTGAATTTTGCTCAAGTCCATTCTCACCAGTGGCACAATTAATAAATGCCAATGTGTAATGACTTGTAAAACAGAGTATTTAGTTTTCAGATACAGGATTTTCTCAGTTGAATTAAAGCAAACAAAAACAACAAAATAAGTACAATCCAATTAAAACAGAGGATTCTCATTCCAAACGCAGGTGGGCAGAACCTTTTTCACTACAATTTAAAAATTGCTTGCTTCAGTCCAGGCATAATGACTAGTCATAGGTTCTCTAAGGGTAGGCTGGGGGAGAAGAGAGTTTTTTGAGTCACTGAAATAGTAAATTAAAATACAACTTTAAAAAAATCTTTGCTAAACATCATGCTTTTTATTTTTCAGGAAAGAGCAACAAAATAGCAGTACTTTACCAGATTAGAAAAAGCTTCATCTAAATACCAAAAACACATCAAACAATACTCAAAGCTGATACATTCTTAAGTCAAAGCATGAAGCTGCATATATATGTGTATATATAGTCATACATATACACACATACTCTCACAACTTCTTTAATACAGATGTAGCTATTTGAGTTACGTGTTTGCCTTATCCTTCATTTTTGGTTTGGGTGAGTGAAGTAATTAGATCAGAATTAGCATAGTAAAAGAAAGTACAAATCCAACCATAGTCACAAATTAGATTAAGAATTTAAACACATACACAACTACACCACAGTCTTTACTCTTGCAGCCTCTAAACTCCACTAAAAAAAGTCAGTTTTCAAAAGAATGCACAGAAGTTCCACCTTGGAAGCCTCTTGGCTTTTATCACTGCAACATCCTAACTTTTGCTAAAAACTAAGAGACACCCTACGCCAGAATGTGTTCTCCAATACTTTCTGTAAGCTGTATGCATGCCAGATGTGAACCATGCAAAAACCCTTAGAGATTTAAGCCTTAAGTTATGAGCTTGTGTCATGATTCAGGCACTGTGTTTTACAGCAATCTGTAGAATTAAGAAATTAAAATTACATTGGGAGCTGATTTTACTCAAAATAGAGAAGGGTGAAGACTCAGATAGTTGGCAACTCTCCTTTTCCAAGCCAGTTAAGCATTACGCACACTATGAAATAATAAAAACTTAACTGCTTTAGTAAATTCTGAAAACAAAAATAAGCTATACTTTCAAAGAGCGAGTTAGTATAAAAGGTTTTAACATATGCATGTGCTCAAAATACTTATTTTGCATTTTTAAAAAGAGCTGTAGTTTACCTTACAGAAACAGAGTTCACCCAGTATAAAATATTGCAATTTGTCCCACTGTGTCATATGAGAGGTTTCCTTATTCTTCATATGATCGAGAACACTTGCACAACAGTTCATGTTATTCCAAGCCACACAGTGGCAGGCAATGTGTGAATCTGTGCTTTTACTATCCGGTGTAGTAAAAGCTAAGCAAAGCATTTCAGAATAGAGTTCAGCAAATCAAAAGAGCTATGCTGATGTGAGGAATCCAGACAATAGTATAAAAGTTAATGCCAAGTGCCAGTACCAAGAAAACAAATTAGATCAACAGAAAAAAATCTGCCAACATCCACTATCACATGTACATCTTGTAACCTAGGAATATGAAGGTCAAAATTAGCTTATGGAGGAAAAAAAAATAAATTTAAACTGTGTAAACAATCCACCCAGTACAAAACTGGATGCAGCTGGTAAAAGCAAAAACAGGTTTAGCAGAGCCGAGGATGTGCGTGAATCCAGATGCCAGTTCAAAATGCATTTATTGATATTGTTGACTTAAAAACCAACACAAAAACTCCACCTATAGCTATTTACACCACAGCGGAGGCTTCCCTCCCCCTGTATGAAGTTACTACAACTCAGGAAGTCGCTCCTGTCTTCCATGATTAGAATTCCAGTTATAAGCTACCAAGGTTTGTAAGCTGAAAACACCCACCTTGCAAATTAAATTGAAAACTCTTGTCAAGCATGTCTGAGGACTCTTCAAAAGTTAGAGTACAACACTTTCCTCAAGTGGTATTTGCATGAGTAACTTGTACTGACAACCTGTTAAAATAAGTTAATTTAACACTACTCAGGATAGCTGGGTGTTTCTCCCGAGGAGAGTCCATACACATTCCAGTTGTTCTTGCTGAGGTTTATTAGAGGGAGAGAAGGACAGAAGAACATCAGTCAGCCTGGAGGTAATCTTCCTACTAGAAGTATTCCTCCTCTTCATCGAAAAAACCATTTTCCAGAGCATACGTGCAGTCTGCGTTAGAGTCAGCTTGGCAGGCACCTTTGTATTCTTGAATTGATTCATAAAGGGAGTACAGTTGACACAGTAACGACATATCCAGCTGCCGGAGGCCAACCTGAGGTGGGGAGGATTCAAGCAAATAAACAGTATTTACAATGGTGATTTTACTGGCTGTATAATGCTATATATCTTTCACTGTTAGATAAAAGCATCGTATTTATTTCCACCTTGAACAGTTACAATAATGCAAAATCAATTTTCTCCCACAGGATAAACTAGACAAAAGAACAAGGTGCAATGTGATGTAATTGTAAGTGAAGTGTTCTTCAAGATTCCATCACATGACAACACCTTAAATTCCAATAAGCAGTTCACTCCTATCCAAAGCATTACAAGCTCTATATTCCACATTACGCAAAAGATACTCTTTTCCAGCAACACTGTATGTCTTTCACACGCCTTTCCCACACATTATCATAGGCTCAGACTCTGTTTTTGTTTAAAATAGTCTAGCCTAAATGTTGCAAGTGGAGGTCTGGCTGGTTTTCTGCCTCCCAGTTACGTATCTTCTACCATAATCTTCTATATTGACATACATAGGCATCTGACAAGGCTAGGTATGTCTAGCACAATACAGCATGTTACTTGAAGGCAGTAAAACTACAGCAGAAGTGAGATAAGGACATACCATGTAACCTGCAAATCTTCAGAATATCTTCAGGTGCCACTCAAGCACAGACTTGATTTATAAGTAAGCACTCACTAACATTCTGGTCCACAAAGTTCTAAAATATTACTTTCAGAGCCAATGAAGATTCAGAACAACATTACCTTGTAGCTTGCATCTTGTCTATCAGGTACAAACCCCAAATACTGCTCCACAAAGCAAAGTAAAGCTTGTCATTTAACTCATGGCAGTTTTCCCCTCTGGCAACAAAAGGGAGAGTTCATTTGATACTGTCACCTCTCCAAGTCAGATCAAATTAAATCAGATTTTGTCTTGTAGTTTAACCTTTTCAAGAAGCACACATTTCTTCCTAAATGGTCAAGTAAATGTTAAGCTAACAGGCTGTTCCTAGCGAAGCTCAGTTTCATCTAGTGAAAAGTTTTGCTATAGCTTACATTCAGAGGAAATAAAAAAATCCCAAACAAAAGAATGTCTGCAGCCTTTGCTGCAGTCTGAATGCCAGACTATATTTTACCCAGAACGAGGACTCCTTCTTAAAAAAAACAAACCACAAACACAAACAACTCTCCTTTCATGTTTCAATTCTAAGGACAGATACACTCAGCACACAAGAAAACCAGAAGAAAAAACACATGAAGAGCTTCCTTTGGCATTGCTGAACTACCCTATCAGCCCCTTCCTTTGAATAATGGAAGGAGGAGAAAAGAGGGTTAAAAAAAGAGTATTATACAACACAATGCCATTCCAACTCAGAAAAATAGGATATAGGGTCTATCGGGAACAACACGAATTACTTGGTGAGGTCACAAAGCTGAGACATGATGTCCCAAACAGACCAAACATGGACTTCAGGACAATACATCAAACAAGATGTACAATGCTGCATTAGCTTGGTAGGAGACTGTAGACAAACCTTTTCACCACCATGGATCTATGCTGTTTTTCTTACCCATCTCCAGTTTCCTCTGTAAGAAACACACAGACTTTCTCTATCCTTGTCGTTTAAGCACGCATTCTGCAGGAAGCGCACACTCTACTCTTCCTTGTTCTCTATTACGTAAGAGGAAACCAGCATTTGTGCAAAATTCCTGCAAAAATCTGTAGAACAAAAACTAACCAACGAAAGAAAACTGCAGGAGAGAAAACAAAGTGGAGGCATTTGTACCATATCCAGATCCCTCTATCTAGTCCTGCCAAAGTAAATTCTTCAGATTTATTAACCTAACAAGTGTTTACCTGACCAATAATAAAATCTGAACATCACTCTTTGGAGGTGGCAGTCAATCAATCTTGGTTAGCCCCACCTAAACAACCTGCTTGCCTCAGGTAAGAAAGGATGCTGTGAAACTGGACTTTATGATATGCAAACATGAGACTCATCAGGCAGGCTTACATTAGAGCTAAATGTTTGAAGGACAAGACTGCAATGAAGAACTCTTCAAAGAGCAATTAAGAGTGAGTTGAGCCAAAAAACTCATCCTAGAGACAGACAGCAGATACTTCAACTCCTGAGGAATGCAGAAGCATTTTCATCAGCAACTCTCCTGTCTCAGTGTGAAGGTTTGGGAGTTCCCCACCTCCCCACACTTTGTAAAATGACCCAGACTAGCACTCAGTCGGTTGGAAGTTAAGTGATGAAGCTATATTTACAGCTTTGCACAGTGTACAGCAGATATTTACACTATATACAGAATGTTTACAGAAATATACAAATAAAAGGTAATACAGCAACACAACTCCCCTCCCAGAAATCAGAGACCCCAGGAGGGGCTCCCAACCACCCTTCCACCTTCTCCCCACCCCTGTACCTTTCCCCAAGGTTTGCCTTACGTGCAAGGTAAATTAGGAGGATCGGCCAGGAGGGTTAGAAGAAAAGTGGTTAGTGAGGATTAATCAGCAGAGGAGCCAGAGCCCAGAAGCTGCTAGATCCCACCAGCAGCTGCTGTTCCAGCAAGCGACAGAGAGAGACTGACTTATCTATTGTTTTGGTTAGTATTCCCAAACAATTCTCCAGCAAGCGTATGAGTGAAGTAGACATCATGATGTTTTCCCTTCACAGCCTATAGTGTAATTATCTCTATTAAAATATTCCAATTAGCCTCAAACCAGCACACTCAGCTCTGTAAAATACTTCAGCGCTGTGAAGATCAGTTCCATGTCCAGTGCATGCAATCTCCAAGAAAGAACTGCTCAGCAGAATTAATTTAGCATGCCTTAACACCAAATAGTTACGTTTAATATTTTTCTGTAGCTGCCACTAGTGTTCAGCAACCAAGAACAGTAAGTCTATTGAGAAAAAGGCAGCCTCTAGCCATTCACAGATTTCAAGTACAATCTCTGAGGCAGCAAAAGCCTGAAGAAATGTCCAAACCTGCTAGCAGAAGCATAAACTTTTTAACCCCAGCCAATATGCATTTGACTCGAGTTTTATCATGACACCTACAAGACAATCTGTAATACATGGTCCCATGCAACCAACTCTGTTAAACTCTGTTACTCAGGATTACAGTTCTGAAGTGACCTCTCACTTCCTCTCTCCACCTCTAATGCACCTAAATAAATCACTTTCTCACCTTCAAAGATTTATATACATAGTATCTTGCTTGGTCATGAGGAGGATGCTGCAATGCATTTCTTCCTCATTCACTGTTGACAATGTCAAAGAGGGTCATTACTCAAGAGGAATGCTATCTTTGACTGATGCAAGGAAGTGTTCAATTTAAATTATGAAGTGCTATCATCTACTTGATGAAGGGCTGCCTATTAGTATGGAACAGTCTCTCTAATTTTTACAAGCCACAAATCAGCATGCCTGGAAGTGAGGAGACTGTTGGTTTCAAGTCTTTGATGTGTTCAGAAGTAAACTATTTTTTTCTTTAGAAGTGTTATCAAATTATCATCAAGGATAACAAACCAAAGGGTAAGTCTACCTGTCAAATGACTTCAATAAGCATTTAATTTAAATTTTCATTAGGAAAAACAGATCAGACTTTTATAATGAGTTATCTTTGCCTTTTTGAAAAGGATTAAGATGACTAGTAAGATGACTCTTCGTTTCTCCTTTGAGTACTGCAGAACGAAGTCTCAATGGTCAACAGCTACTTGTGCACATCAGTGCGACTCAGCAACTCTGAACACAGTTGCAATAATATCTCAAACTGTATTTGAGCTACTTGTTGAAACACTAGTGGCAGTATAAGCTTTCAGCACACTACATTGTCCTTTGAAACTCATGGAAAGGTCTTTCAACATGTTTCTTGTGCTCAAGCTATGAGAAAAAGACCTTAAAATGGGCAGATTTTCAACAATATCATAGAATACTAAGTGCGCAGTGCTTAAGTTATTAATGGTCCTTACAACTGCAGCTGGCACCAGTAAAGCACCAACACCCAAATTAGCGTTTAATCAAAAGGTGTGCCAGGTCGCCCGGAGGAATTTCACTAACACCACCACGCTACAGAATCAAAACAAAGTCCTGACGAAAAAGACGCTTAATTGCACTTCACTTGAAATGAATGAATCAGTGTTCATGCCTTTAAAANTGCAGGGAAATGTGCTGCAGCCTAAGGAGAGCTAGGTCAGGCAGTAGATGCTAGTCCTTGGATTTCCTCTAACTTCCAGAAAATATGAAAAAAAAAAAAAAAAAAAAAAAAAAAAAGACAGCGTTTTCAAATGGATGGCATGGAGAGAGGTGCTCGATCTCAATTCGCGGAAGGAGAAGTCTCACCATGAGAGACCCAGGCCGGGGGATACAGAGGTCCTGACTCTCCCCTCTACCTCACCGATGCATTTCACGCTACCTGCAGCAGCCCGGCCGGGTTACGTGTGGCTGCACCGGCCCGGTCCCGCATCCGCTGGGGCTGCCTAATACTCCGCCACTGCTCTTCCGGCCCCGGGGCAGCCGCTGGGCGGCGGCGGCAGGGGCCCCCACCGCCGCTGGGC
>VWZE01015199.1:367224-395073 GCA_013396675.1 Eubucco bourcierii
CGGCGGGCGGGGCGGGGGCGGAGGAGCCGGTGCGGGTGTTGGCGGAGGGAGGCAGAGAGGGGAGGGGAGCCCGGGTCGGGCCGAACCGCAGGTGGCCGGCGGTGCGGGATGCGGCGCGGGCAGGCCCGGTCGCTGCGCTGCGGCGGCTTTGTCTGAGGCAAGGTGCGGCGTGGCGGCTCGCTTTCCCTCGGGCGAGGCCTGGCTGGCTGGCGGCCAACTGGTCTGCAGCCGCAGCCTGGGGCTCGGGCTGGGTCCAGCGGGCCTGCGTTCCGCAGAAACACCCCCCGCGGAAACCACCTGGGGCCGGGAGAGGCCACTGCGGCGACGGGGCTGAGCCTCTGGGCTTGGTCCAGGGGTGCCGGGCTACGGTTAGGGAGGGGATGAAATGCAGTGAAAGCAAGCATGAAAGCGGATTAAATGCTGTAGGCGGTGGGCGGCCGGTTTCTCTGCCGCGATAGTGTTTCAGTCACCTGATAACACGAAAGTACTCTCCCCCTTCCCGTTGAGATATTTCCCTTCACATTCTCACAACAGGCTTTGTAACAAAAGTCTTCGAGCATCGCAATTAAGCAAACTACAATGTATCTGATCTGTGAATCTCTTAAGGGGAGAGTTAGCGCTCTGGTTTTGTATCAGGGTTTATTCACAGAGCAGTTTATTTCCTGGGTTACAGAAATAGCCGCGCAGTTTCGTGGAAGAAAAGGTGCCACGCTGCGGGACAGGGTGGTTTTGGGCAGGGGGGTTGCGGCACGGGAATCCCTGAAGCTCCCAGCACGGACACACATCTGGTCTCAACAGGAACACAACCTCTGTGTGCAAACACTAAAAGCGTTTCTGTGCCCTTACACATCCACACCCCTTCCCACACACACCTTTTATTGGACATATTTGTACCTCTAGAGTCTCTTGGATAAAATCACTGCAATTTTGAGTCATTCCAAATCCAAATGGAAGCAGGGTATAGATTCTGGAAATGTACTGCCATTACAAAGCCAGATTGTTTTACGAATCAGTCTTATTACCATAACCCTGCTTGGGGGAAGGACATTTTTGCCAATCTTTATTCATGTTTACACACTACTTTAGGGATTGATCTTTCACACGACATGATGTGTTTTTAATGCTTTGTACATTGGAATCAAGAAGGGGTTTGCCTCTCCTCCCACCCCATTTGTCATGCATCCTCCCTCTCCCTAGGTCAATTGTGAAAAATAAAATGATGCTGATAACTTATGAAACTCGAGGCATTTTAAACCTTCACTATTGGAGATCAAAAAGTGTCAACAAACCTCTTGTCCTTCAGGTCAAGGGTGCCTGACAGCAAAAATCTTGATTTGTTTTGGTAGGAATGTAGGCACTGTATTATCTCCCAACTTATGACCATTTATTTGTTCTCCTTTTAAACCACTCTTCTTATATTTTCCAGATGACAGCTCTTTGGAAATATTCTGACCAGCTTATCTTAATTATTTTTTTCAGCTTGCCTGATCTCATTAGATTCTAAGTGCATTTTCTTCACACTTGGGTCCTTTAGGCACATTGTTGCCATATCTTTACTATGGCAAAAATCTTTTTGCTGGCTTACTGCTCAGCTCTATCACTTGAAAAAACCAAACCCTACTTTTTGTGTTCTAAGTGACTATTCTCTCAGTTGACAGTCTTATCTAGTCTTTGTTGATAGTAAATTCCTAACTATAAATTAAAATCTGAATCCACTGCTTTATTTAGCCTGACCTAGTTATAACATGGTGATAATGAAAGCTGGAGTCTTTTGTAGCTGTGTCTTATGGGGTAAGCTTTCGTTAGCTGCATGAACCTCTAAGTCTTTGTTGTTTCCTAGAATTGAAATACAGAAATGTGTGGTTCATCTAAATTGTCCTTCTCTAAGGATGTTACCTTAAAAAACCCACATAAAAAAAACATGTAGTTTGTCATAAAGAATTAGGAAGTGTTAGAAGAGAGGTGTCCCATACCATTTCCTTACGCAAATGCATTATGGTATATTTTTCATTTATATATCTGTATGTGATGTATTTTACTTTCCACATCCATTAGGAGGATACACAATGTCTGTGTATCATTCGTATATTATTTACTAATGTTTCTCTTTCCCATGTGGTGATCTATATCTATTACAGTGTATCTTTAGGTGATATATTAAGACCATTTCCTGCAGCAGCAGCTATGATGCTTTCCCCTCTTAGTAACTGACTGACTGTCCTAGTTTGAATGAAAATAAAACTGATTCTGTTCAGTGATTTTATTCTTCTAAGTAACTGCACTTCTGAAACTAGCAGCATTTTTTCTCAGATGATATCTGCTTCTAGCAGTGATAGCACTCAGCGTTTCTTGTTAACACTGAGGATTGGTACCTGGACCAGGGTCACTGCTAAATCTTGTGTACTGCATTGAGGGTGCAAGTTAAAAGGCTGCACCTGTACAGAGCAAGTAGTTCAGGTGACCTAAACAAGGTATTCTATTCCATTTCTTATACATCATATTGGGTGTAAAACTGAGGGATCACAGGGTCAAGTTCCTCTTCTTTCTCTTCCTTGGTGGCTGGCATTCAAGGACTGTGTCCATTCTGCCTTCAGTTTCAATCCATGAGTTTCTGAACCTGGTTCCCATTTGCTGCAGAGCCTTATGTGGGACTTCTGCCACAGTATTAGTGGTGACTGTGACTACTTGCCATTGGGGTTTGGGTTCAATATTGGGTTTGTATATCAAGGAATCATAGAATGACCTAGGTTGGAAGGAACCTTAGTGATCATCTACTCCAACCTCCCTGCCATGGACAGGGATGCCACTCAACTAGGCTTGGCTGATTAAGGCCTTGTCCAGCCTGGCCTTGAACCCCCTAGGGAGGAGGTATCCACAAGCTCCCTGGGCAACCTGTTCCAGAGTCTCACCACTTTGGTTCTGAAGAACTTTTTAAGATCCAGCCTAAACCTACTCTTCCTCAGCTCAAAACCATTCTCCTCTTATGAAAAGTCCCTCTCCAGCCTTCTTGTAGGATCCCTTCAGGTACTGGAAGACAGCTATGGGCCCACTCCCCTTGAGTCTTCTCTAGGCTGAACAGCCTCAACTCCCTTAGCCTATCTTCATAGTAGAGATTGTCCAGCCTTTGGATCATCTTTGTGGCCCTCCTCTCCAGCAGCTCTGTGTCCTTATGGTGGAGACACTGGAACTGGGCACCATATATATGTATATATATGTATATATGTGTGTGTGCATATGTGTGTGTGTGTGTGTGTATATATATATATATGTATATTATATATCTATGTCATTTTATTAAAATTTGTTTCCCAAACCTTAGGTCTCTCATTCCTTTTCCCTTCCTTTTGGCAGGGGAGCAGGGGTTATTAGAATATGTCACTCCTTCAGTATCCAGCCCAGCCGTGGTCCTTGACACTAAGGACATTAATAAATAAACACTACAGACAAATTAATAAAAAAACACTACAGACATTAATAAATTCTTCATTATGACAACTCTAAGATAGAAGGCAGTATTGTTATCTACATTGGAACCAGGACACAAAGAGCTAAAGATAGGACATGGTTAAAAAACATTACTAAAGTGCCTGGTTTGTGATTTCTAGGGATGGCGTTCTGCCTGACAGAACTGATCGAAGTACACAAGTTACCCTGTACAGAGCAGCACCTTTACTTCAAGCCATCTTCACTACTGATTTAAAGTAAGACTCCATATTTTGCAGTGATGTGGCTAATGTCATTTTTTGCCCACTGTGCGTCAGGGATATCTTAAAACTTTCCAGACAAGATGTCCCAGCTCACCTGTCAGTGCCATCAGCGTTTTTAAGTCCTTTGCATGTTTGCAAGATGTCTCTCTTGGGTTAACTTTCAGTTGGGATTGATTGTCAAGGGAAGGTCAGGATCTGGTTATCAGAAGCTGGGCACATACAAGATAAATTAATAATTGATGACGCATGCTTTACTCCTACATTTGTTCCTCTAGTCAGAGTGCCTGAACATAATCTGCTTCTCATGAGAGCTATTGTTTCTTATCACTTGTGGAGGAAAAGAGATCACATTTTTCTGTGGTGCTCTGAGAATGACATGAAAGATGATCTTTTGGGTCAGTAGAATTTAGATGATGTTGGGTATATTTGCACCTGAAATACGATGCCACACGGTGGCATATCCAAACAGGAAATAGATTTCCTGCTAACAATTATTCAACTTTTAGGCATTATTTTTCATCTGAGAAGTGGTTTTCAATAAGAATGATCAATTCCTAATTTTGTCACTCTCCCCTCCCTGTATATTTCCATATCTACACTTAAAAAGTGTAAGTACACTTTAAAAGTCCAAGTGAATTCTAACACACAGAATATCACAGTGGCTTCCAGCTAGGTCCCTAGCAAACCTGTATTCTTAAATCCAGAGCAGAGTTTTGCCTATTTAAGCTACCTGCGTAAACAGGAGCAATAATGGGCTGTTATTTTTTTTAGAGAACTGATACCACATAGATATCCAAGAAGGACACCTCAGCCTTTGTTTACTGGGTTTGGAATTGCTGGAAACAGAAATATGGAGATTTGGGGATCCAGACTTCAGTTTAAAAGTCTTGATGAAATGTATTTTTTTGTGGTTATAAACCACTGTGCATGCCACTTGCTCTCCCAGCCTGTTGCTCTTGCCCTAGTTGCTGATTTTTCACCAGTTCCTGTCCTTGTCCTTGCTTAGACCCTGTTGCCAAGCAATTTTCTTGCCTTTTGGGTTTGTCCCTCTTGTTTCACTGGCCATGCTGTTGCTTTCCTCAGTTTCTCTTCAATGTCTTCAGCTCTCTGCAGTGAAGTAAGGCTACTGATTCTTCCTTTTTTTCCAAGAGAACAAAAAAAAAAGGGGAAATGTTGATAACAGGAGAGCAAGAATGTGTCTAGCATATGGGGAGTAGGCATGACAGAAAGATGATTAGGACTGGGCATACCAAGGACAGTAGATTCAGAAAGAAGCAGGAATCAGAGGTTACAGGAATGGACTGGTCTGCAAAGGTCTGTAAATGTGTATGAGTAACAGTTCCACCACTGGCATGTTCCAGCCAGCGATAACTAGCTGCCAAATGCTGCTGGTTTCAGTTGCAAAGAGGAAAAAATACTCAGCATCTGTACATTTGTGTCAGAAATTCTGATTCAGGATTATAGGAAGGATTTCATTCAGGACAAATAGGGACTTGATCTTACACTAAAGTTAACCAGACTTACAGTTAAGGTTTATTTTCCTGATGATGTTGAAATCTGTCTTGTTCACATCTCTATTTAACCTTAGATGAAATTATAAATCTTCTGCACAGTACATCATTCAGTGCTCTGCAACACTGTTTTTAAAATCTCACTCTGTCCCCTCACTTTTTAAAAACTAGATGTAAGAATATCAGTATTTTTCCCCTGCCTCTCTGATCTCATAATTCTTTCCCATTTTGTGGACTCTAGCAGAAAAAAAGAAAAAAAAAGAAAAAAAAAAAAAAAAGGAGTAGTCATTTAGACCACACCACATGTATATTCTTGCTGTGTGTGCTTGTCTTCAGGATTTCTGGTGTAATGAAGGAAGCAAACCATCTTAGTATTCCATATCAGCCAGTAAAAGCAAATCTCGCAAAATGAAATGAGAAACGATGGTAGACTGTAGGAATTAATAATTTCAGTTTCATGTGAAAGTTCATAGCCATGAAGAACCCAGCAGAGTTTTGTGAGGTAAGTATGTAATAAACTAGCCTCATGCTTCTTAATGGCTCTGAATATCTTCATCTCCTTTTACTGTGTCAAAAATACAAAAGAAAAGGACTTCAAAGTGCCCTTTGGTTGTGTTTTTGGATTGTTATTAGTTGCCTTTCTTGTGAATTCATTATAGTTCTGATAAGCATTTGCCTCTTCAAAAAGATGGCTTGAAGGAATATTTATTACTGCTGCTCCACCATTAGTTCAGATTGTTAGCCTCACAACACCTCACTTCTTACTCTTAACAGTACTGCCTTGACTTGCAGTAACAGCTTTCCAGAATCTGATTACTGAAAGCAGATAGCCAGGGAATCAGAGTTACAGGCTTTAAGGGTATTTGTCTTATTATCTTAGTGACACTGAGCAGACCCTTTCCTTTTGTGAGATCTGCATTGGGGTCAGATGTGGAGGATGCTGTCTAAGCTGGGCTGAGGTCATCTGAGGTAAAAATGATGAGAGTTCTAAATCTGCAGGCAAAACTGCACGACAGAAAGAAAGCGCTGCTGAACAGGGATGGCTGCGGATGTGCAGGAAAAGAAAGAAGGATTTGTAATGTCAGATTCTCCAGAACTCTGAAACATTTTTGAGTGAAGAGTAGTAGTGAGTAATTTTTTTAAGAAGAAATATTTATTTCTCTGCAAAATAGTCAGTTGTAAGCAAACGTGGGAGTTTCTATGTGGCATTATGTTCAACTGATGTAAATAAAGAGATCGTATTTCTTGTTTCTTGCATTCTCTCTTAGTACTTGAGATACCTTTTTTCCAGGCAAAATATGTAAATCTGTCAGATAACATACCTCCATAATACAGATGTAGATTACACTGCTCAGGAGATAAATACTTCATTTCAGCTGTGAATGACTCTAAAGTTTGCTGGGAAGTGGGACATAATTTTACATTCAGATGTACCCGTGTTCTTGAGAAATGACCTTTCTCTCCCCAAATGCAAGTAGACAGATTTGTGCTTGAACTGAATTGCTGAATAATCAAATGCAAAACTGAGGCCATAAAAAAAGCCTGGTCTGTATCCTTCAGTTCAGCTGGGCCATGTAATGTCATCCCATACTTCTCTCTGCCTGCACTCGAGTATTGCCAGCTGGTGCAAGCAACCTGTGCTTCGATGCAAGCTCTGGAAAGTGAACAGTTTTCAGTAGGGCCTCTTGCTTCCAGCAGCTGAGGTTGCATAGGGTGCATGCGGTTACAGTGACTCCTGAGAACATGGGATCTGGAAGCTGAATTTGAGCTGGCCAAAGCTTGCGTGGAGCAAAAACATTCTTGTATGGACACGGATCTCTTTGTCTTATGCAGAAATTGAGCCACTCTGAGGCAATAATTTAACAGGGCATAACATTATTTCTAAACGATTTAGAGGAGAAAAGTACTTTCTGTAATTGAAAGTTCATTTAAGTAGAGAGAATGTAATTACCTGGCACAGTTAAAGGAGCAAAGCAATTGTAAGTCTCTGATGAAAGCTGTCATCAACTATTTAATAGCCGACAAGTGATTAGGATTTTTGTGTCCTATTTCATAAAAGAACAGCAAATTTATCAACTCAGTGACCCCTAAATTCAATGCAGGGGCACTCAACAATTACTGACTCAAAGGCAGATGTTCAGCTACCTGGATTATGATCATTACTTCTTGCAGTATTTTGGTATGTGGCACTCAAACAGCAACAAGTCTCAGCCTTCTTCAGTATGGGCAATCAACTTTTATAATGGTAAAGGCAAAGGAGTAACTTTAAAATACTGTGATTATTTAGAATTACAATATATTCTACACAGCAAACATAACACTTGGAAATAACTTCTTGGTGTAAGTACTTAGGATATCAGATTTTTACCTAATGTGAACCTATCAGAGAAATATTTTCAAAGCAGTTCACATTTCAAATAGCACAAAAAGCAATTCAGTTCTTAGCTTATTATTTTTTCGGTTAGAAATATCCCTCTCAGGCCCTGCAAACTGTGTGGTTGCTTCTCTGACTCCTACCCAAGAACCATCACTGTGCCAGCCAAACCCTCTCATCATGTGCTGGGCTCTTATGTGCTTCATAATGCAATCACTCTTCTCCATTTATTGCAACCAGACATCACTGTCCCAGATGATAAATTACAGCTGGGGGATGCTTCCTCCAGCTTTTATGTTGTTCTTCCTTGTCAGAGCTGTTGGGAAAGAGCTGTACTGTCAGCAGCCATCACTGCCAAATAGGAAATGTGCTGAAGTGCAATGATTCACCTGCACACCTTAGGCACCTGTTGTGTTGTTGGAGGCAACTCACACCTCTAGCGAGATCAAATCATATGATAATCCAACTTGGTGCTATCTGGAGAATGGCACCAACAGAGCCTAAACCAAAAAGCAATCTGCAGTATCCGTAAAGCTGTAAAAGGAAAGCAAAAAAATGATAAAACAAACCAGAAGACTAGAACCCCTGCAAGAGGAAACACAGCAACAAATACCCACAAAGAGGGGAAGCTGCACAAAACAAACATCTATGCTGGAAATGAGATCAGATCAAGTGGATCCCTGCAGCCATAACCACATGCTGACAGGAACAAGCAGGTACACAAAAAGTTAGAAGGAAAGAATAGGGGGTTCTGAAGTCTGGAAAAATAGGAGTCCTTCTGCCTGGGCAAATACAAACTAAAAGATTCCTTGTCTTATTTTGGTGATTTTACTAAGGAAGATAGAAGCATACAGACTGCCTGAATAGGAACCATCAGAAATACAATTGCTATCAAGTACAACACTCGTCAGGCAAGTGAACTTTTGATAGTGTGACACTGTGTGAGCTTATTGTTTCACAAACTCTTGCTTCTGTGTTTTTGGGTTCTTTTCTTTTTCCTGTATGCTTAGTGCATCAGTATCTAGCGGCTCTGTACTGATATATAAATGTAGGTAAAATGCAGGAAAAATATGCCCTAAAACTCAGTTTTAGGGCCCATCAATAATTTGCTTTCCATTTGCATCTCTAAAGATTGCTAATAAGGCAAAAATTGTTGAGGTCTTTTTCAATTTTGAGTTTACAGGTCTGACAGGTAAAAGGAACTTGTCCCTTCTCATTCTCCTTACTCTCTCATCTTCTTTTTTTTTAGGAACTGTGATAGAGTAAACCAAAAGTCATCTATACAAGGCCACAAACCCTTAGAGAGTATAAATAAGGCTTGAAATGCAAGGTATGCATGCTTTGAGTTCAATTTCATGTTTTTACACGGTCCCTTTTCAGAGTTCAGTTACTTTTTAATTAATTATGAGCTTTCAAAACTTTCTGGAGTATCAGTGACCTGAAATAACTTACAGTGTAACTTACAAGATATCTTACAATTTCTTCAATTTTCAACTGTAGTCAAAAATAAACAAGAACCAGCTCTTTTATGTTTCAATTGTTATGATTTTTTTAAGAATAAAATTAACATAATTCTGTCACTGCTCTGAAAACAGATTACATGCATCCTGTGGCACTCATTCTTTTGATACGACTATTTATACTTACCACCTTTATTTTTGTCAAGTCCTTCTTTGCTCTGACACTGCTTTGGGGCAAAGAAAGAGGTAAGGTGATCATTTTATGTCCCTTTGGTGAACTGCTGCAGATCAGAAGAAAAAGAAGTAATAACTTATAAATACCTTGACTTTTCAATCATTTCAGAACTTAAATACTTTGTTGTCTCTGCTCTAAGACTGGGTTCAGAAAAATGAATTAATTTAAATTTTCATTCAAGGAAGTATAACCCTAGCTAGTTAAAACTGCAAGAAGTATGCGATTTAAATAGTTTCTAAGATTTTCATAGGAAGGTACTTCCTAACATGTTCTGGAGACCTCTGGCATTCCTAAGATAAGCCCCAGGAGGCCTGATCCAAATTTCATAGAAGTCAATGTCATTCTGTCCACTGACTTCAGCTGGTAAGTGAATTGGGTTGCATCCTAGAACTGAAACAAGCCCCATATTGAAGGCCTGCTTATTAAGCAGGTGATACTCAACCTCAAAGATGAGGTTATGTCAGTTTTCAGTGGAGGCAACAGCCTGGTAGTCAAACACATCCCACTAGCACCGGTGACTATAATAGCTGTTCATGATTCATAAACACAATGCAGCATAGAACCAAAACAATGCACAGGGAAGAATTTTGGAAACAGTGTCAGATGCAATTGTATTGTTTAAGGAGGTATGACCTCTTTACACTTTCCTGAATGGTAACTTGGACTTTTCTTGGAGAAAATGGGCTTCTGGGGCTAGTGCAAACCTGTAGCATGACAGCCTGAGATAAATTCATGTAGCTATGCTGAATCAGCGTAGAAAGGGTGTTTGGGGTTTCTAGTTAACCTCTGGAAATCATAAGGGTAAATTAAGTCACACAGATTATTGTGACCAACCACTTCTTCCTGTTCTTAAAAAGTGATTTGATGTTTGTGGTGTTGAATATTTGAGAGGAGAACTGACTAACACAGCTGCTGTCACACTTTTACTTTGTGGGAACTGGGTCCTTGTAGCAATGCTGATTTACCAAACAGAACTGGGAAGTACATGACATAAACAGGGATGAGTATGTTGGTATCATTTGTAATACTAGTATATGTACCATCAAATCTCTTTATAACAGAAAACATAGGGAATTTGAGGAAAGATTTCATTAAACTATTAACAGGAATGTTTTATTGCGTTTCACAAACAGCCACTAACATTTTTGGGTCTTTTTTTGCTGAGGGTAAGCACTTAACAGATGATTTACAAATGCTGTTTGCCATATTGGCAGTGATACGAGATGATCTGAGGGACTACGAAGGTGACCATGCCCTGAATTGTTGGTGTATGATAACACAACTGTTTTGCTGCCAAATGCCCAAGTTGTGCAGGGCATGCATCTTTAGTCTTGTCCTGATGGTTTTTCATGCTGTTACTCTTTCTTTGCCGATAAAAAGAAATGTACTTCAGCCCTTCCTCTTTTATTTTTCTTTTTTTCTTTTTTCTTGTTTGTTTTTGTGTGGGTTTTGTTTTGTTTTGTTTTGTTTTATAGCCATACAGAAATATCTTTAACATTGCAGATGGAAAGGCCTGGTTCAATATAATTACTCCTTTTCCTCAAAGCTTCTCTTAGAAGTGTTAAGTGCGCTGCCACATCTATTTGAACCTCAGCATAGCATGACTACAGCAGAGCAGTAAGGTTGCATAATGCACTTCTCTAAATCAAGTTGAGCAGATGGGAAGGAAAATAGCTTCAGCTAGCAAAGCGTAACTCCCCTTGGGCACTTTTCAGATGGCAATGAAAGTGCAGCCTGGCAATGCCCTACTGTCTTAATTTTGTCCTCTTGGATGGCAGAGGCAGCCTAGCCTGAACAAAGGATTATTCCCCTCTAGCTCTTTCTTTCCTCCCAGTTTATAGACTATTCAACTACATACATTTAAACCTTATTTGTATGGTAAATTTTCCTCAGTCATCACAAATTCCTTCATTTCTACTGGTATCTAGGGGAAAAAAAAATGAAAATTTGCACACTCAAGTGAAAAATAAATAAGAATAACATAAGTGAAAAGACAACTGAAAATAGTAGTATTAGTAAGTCTTGGGTTTTGGTCATCAAGCAGGCAGCCCACAGCTGTAATAAGAAATTAGACCTTGTCAGTTTATTAAAAACCCATGATCACAACTGGTTAAGTTATAAAAAACAAAAGGCAAACAAAGCTAACCACCACCACTTAATTCAACTCCACTGAAGTCACTAACGTCATACTAGCCTAAATCTCTGTTTAGCTGGCATGATCTGTTCCCTGGTGTAGAAGCAAATGGTTATATAAAACCTGTAGAAAAGTCAAGTTAAGGTTGACTGTTGCAATGGGGACCATTAAAGAAAACAAGCCATATTTTAAGACAATTGAAACAGTCTTCATTGGTTTTGAACAAAAGCTTCACCTGCAAAATTTTTAACATAAACCAAACTGCATACATGAATGTCAGTGATGGTGCCATGGGGTTTGGAGTCCTGTGTCACCTAGTCAGTGAAGGAGGGACACACTCATGATCTGATTGGAGATGCTGTTTCAGGCTGCCTCCTGCTAAAACAAGGAACAGCTCAAATTTGTTTATCACCCTTGCCCCATGGTGAGCCATGGCTGTACCTAAGAACCTGCCTGGAGGGCCATCAGAAGGTCACATTTTTCCTTCTGTCCTTGCTCTGATAAGACAGCAGCACTGCCCTCTTTTTCTTGTACTACATCCAAAGATTCAGTTAATTTCCAAACCACTTTCCTCATATAATTTATTGATGTCAGTGGTTGGGAAATTGCTAACTACTTTAAGCTTTTATGATTTTCAAAAAGACTACAGCCCTGTGTGTGAAGATATTCCCTTATGTGCGTCCTCTGCAATTTAAATTGTGCTAGACCTAGTTTACAATGACGGCAATATGGGCCAAAAAACTGATAAAGCTATAGAGGGTTTAGGGTGTCAAACACTTTATAGTCTAGGGACAAGCATTGACTATTAGATAGGCCAGGTCAGTAAGATGCTGAGACAGATTTAAGCCTTTCTAAGCCAACTTGGTCCTGATTGCCTATATATGTATCAGTTGGGTTAACCTAACTTTGGATTTCTAGGCTGTACTTCTTCCTGATCTCCTTTTTCTTCCTCTGAAGTTTACTAAGTTTTATACTGCTCTGCTCCATGTCACTCTTTGATCTTAGCCCAGTGATGTGTGCTTCCTTTGCCTTTCTGAAACTTATACATGAGTCATTCTTCAACATTTTGTTGTGCTTCCTTGTCTTGCAGAGGTTAAATTTGTTTATCTCTACCTTTTTGAAGTTTCAGTGTAATGTGAAGCACCAGGGGATCCCTCCCGGCTTCTATTTTCTCTGCAGGAGTCTGTGCTTAGTTTATTGTCTTTGCAGGATACCGTGTGAACAACAGAGTTCACGACTGACACAGGAGGCTCAAAACAGATATCACTACCAGCACAGGTAAAGCTGATACACATTTCATCACTTCAGCAGGGGGTTTCTATGGGTCTTGTGATCTTTGCAGGGATCCTCATGGGAAATTCAATGAGCAGAGTCTCAGAAAAGATATGAAGAGAAGGAAGTATAGGGGCATCTTTGTGGTGGTTGTGTTGGTGGTGAAAAAAGAGATAATGGCATTGAAAAAGCAGTAAATTAAGAAAAATGTAAAAAGAGAACAAGAGCCTCTTGTGACCTGGAGACTTCTGCAGGGAATAAGGACCTGTGTTATACCACAGGGGCTTTGGTTGGAGCAAACATAATGGGGAGGAGTAAGCAAATCTGAAGTGTATGTTTGGGGGATATGGCTCCAGCAGTAGGGTGAGGTGTGAAACCAGTGAGACAATAAAGGAAGAAATAAAAAGAAAGGTGTGGCAAAAGGAAAGGGAATTTTACTGGAAATGGTATGGAGAAAAATAACACTTTTTAACGAGTTGCTAAAATATTTGAGGCAAAAAGGAGAGGCCAAAAAGGGGAAAAGAGAAAAACAAGAATAGCAATGCTAAAATGCCTGCAGGTGAGAAGGGTATTTGTTTCTCTCATTTCTTCTCAAATTTCTGTTAAAATATGTAGGGAAAAGTTCTTATTTTTCCATTCACACCTCTGTTTGCACCTTTACATGAAGCTTTTCTATGCTTACCCATATATGTGTGACTCATGAATGGGATTATCCCATTTTGCACCATGCCAGAGAATATTCAGAGAAGTTACAACCCCAGCAGAACACAGGTATCAAAATCATCTATTGGTCTGCAGTATGACAATCTGATGGGCAGTAACTGACAAAGATTTGTTACACCCCATTTCTCAACAATTGCAGGGGTTTCTTGTTTACTTCTGAATATACATCAAGATCTAATTTTTGACTGCTAAAGAGTCAATTCTTTCATTAAGAGATATTGGGGGTTTACGAACTGCATGTCTGGGTCTAATGTGCCACAGCTATGCAACACTCCCAGTGAAGACCTTCATTGTCCCATCTCCTAGTCAGCAAAGGAGCTCTTGGAGCGTGACCCAGAGAAGGGCCACGAAGATGATCAGAGGGCTGGTGCAGCTCTCCTATGGGGACAGGCTATGAGAGTTGGGGCTCTTCAGCCTGGAGAAGAGAAGGCTTTGAGGAGATCTTGTAGAAGCCTTCCAGTATCTGAAGGGGGCCTACAGGAAGGCTGGGGAGGGAATATTTACAAGGTCTTGTAATGACAGGATGAGGAGTAATGGATTTAAACTGGAAGAGGGAACATTTAAACTGTATGTTTAAACTGTAAGTTCTTCACGGTGAGGATTATGAAACACTGGCACAGGTTGCCCAGAGAGGTTGTGGCTGCTCCCTCCCTGGAGGTGTTCTAGGCCAGGTTAGATGAGGCCTTGAGCGACCTGTTCTAGTGGGAGGTGTCTCTGCCTATGGTGGGGGTTTGGAACTAGATAATCTTTGAGGTCCCTTCCAACCTAAACTGTTCTATGATTCTATGATCCTATGTGTGTGGCTGTAAGGGAAAGATTGTAATTTCACATCTTTCCCCAGGTCTTTGTCTGCAGGGATATGGAGGGATTGGATAGATGTGGGATGTGTTTATTTCAGGAAATACCGCCATTTCTTCTCAGAGAGGGAACGTATTTGGCAGTGCGCTATTGTTACGTGCTCTCTGGAGAGTCTTGTACACAATGTACCCTATTTGTCTATAACAGGAATAAACAGGTACATGCTGGTACAAAACTGGGATCTGTAACAAGAGCTGTGCTCTTCACTGACAAGAAAAGTACAGGTGACATTTATGCAGGACTTTGCAACAGCTTCTCACACAATATTACAGAGATGGAGAGAAAGCAGGCCCTGAAGAAACAGATGAAGATGTGTTCCTCAGGGATTACTGTGTGATGAGACTTCAGCAGCACATGCAGCATTGCTATCCAGCATCCCAAGAGCAGTTGCAGTCCCCTTGCTCAAGGCATGGCTGTCACAAATGAGCAGCCTGCCTTTGTAAAAAAATGGAGGGACAGAAGGAGTTAAAGGCATGCCTTGACAATTAGAAATTAGTAACCCATTCTGTCTCACTCCTACTTGGCTGCATGTTTGGCAGTGGAGCAGGCTGGTGAATATGTTCCCCAATCACAGTTTGGAAGCAATCTGGTAGAACTACAACTGGAGTTTGTGTCAGCATTACCTTTAATAAAAATGTTTCACTAAAGGATTCACTTTGATATCAAAAAAATAAAGGCTTGGCTTAACATTTTATCTTTCTCAAACTTGACCAGAATTCTCTTCATCAATTTTTGCCTCTGTAGAAATTCTAATCCCAGTCAGTCACCCCTTCATTCTCCCTCCCTCTCCTAGTGTCTTGTTTCTGAAATACTACATCTGGCTCAGGCCCTTATTCTCAGCTCTGCCTCCTTCCCTGCAGAGGTCACAAGTCTTCAAGGTGTAGGAAGGTGCTGCTGAGATGAGAAAAAGATGACAAGCAATAAATTGCTTGCAAATACGAGCTAGAGAAGGCTCTTCTCTGCTTTGTCTCAGATGTGCTTCTTGTCAGTCTTGTAGCTCTTGAGAGAAAGTGGCAGAAGGGGTTTTATTGCCTCGATTTGGCAGGCAACCAAACAGTTAAGCCAGAGTGGTGCGTAGCTACAAATTGAGAAACAAATAAAGTTGCACAAAGCCAGAGGGTGAGAGACAGAGACTTCAGACAGCTTTGTTCTACAGTAACCCTCGCCATCTCAGAAAGTATTTTTTTGCCACTGTTTTAATAGAAATGTTGGGGTTTGACTATGTGCTGGTTTGAGGCTAATTGGAATATTTTAATGGAGAAAATATTATAGACCATGAAAAGAAAACAATGCTGATGTCTACTTCACTCATAGGCTTGCTGAGATGTATACAAGAACACAAAACATAGGTAAGACACAGACACTCTCTCTCTAGCTGCAGGTTTTGATCTGCTAGCCTCTGCTAATCTATTTTCTTTCTAACCCCCCTGCCCGATCCTCCAAACTCACCTCGCACGTAAGGCAAACCCTGGAGTAAGGTAGAGGGGTGGGGAGAAGGTGGAAGGGTGGTTGGGAGCGCCTCCTGGGGACTCCGATTTCTGAGAGAGGTGTTGTGTTTCTTTATTACCTTTAACTTGTATATTTCTGTAAATATCCATGTATGTTTTGTATATATATGTGTATGTATGTATATATATGTTTGTATATTGTGCTAAACTGTAAATACAGCTTCATTCCTTAACTTCCAGCTTCCAGAGTCTAGTCTGGGTGATTTTACAAAGTGTGTGGGGGTGGGGAACTCCAAAACTGTCACAGACCAGTATGCCCTTCAACTGCTTATTTCTTCTTCCTCTGGTAGAGCTCTCTTTCAATAATTCGAATAAATTCTCCTTGGGAGCTTCCTTTCTATACTGGAATAAGATCTGAGATTATTTCCCTAAACTGTTACACAGTGTGGCATCAATCACATCTATCAGCTAGACTTACCTCTGACATAGCAGGTGTATTGGCTCAGCAGTGGTCTGTGAACACAGGAAAAACAACATAGGTAGGGAGACACAACAGTTTTTGTTAGTCCAAATGACAGACCTGAGGAAAGGCCTTTCTATCAAAGTTGCCCATTTTCTCTATGTGCTGGTCTAATAAAAGGATTTCTTCCTATTAATCTTGAGTTGCTTACATTACCTGTGCTTTGATCAGAGTCTGCAGTTCCCTTCAAACACTTCCCCAGGACACTTGCTTATTTTAATCACCACTGGCTGTCTTTTTTTGCTATTAGAGGGACACCTTTTGATAGCTTTTGATATCAGGAATGCATTGTCTTGTAATCAAAATGATGTTCAACTTGTCCCTGGGCATCTGGAAGGAAAAACCTTGAACAGCAGTTACTGTCTAAAAATAAAATACATGTTTATTACTAGCTGTGCAGGCTGAGGAAGTGTATATATACATATATAATTTTATGTGTATATATATGTACACAACACACACACACACACTACATCTATATAGTTTGCAATGCTGTATTTGTATTGCTGGAATGTGAAGGCAGCTGCCTTTTTATATTTCAGGTTCAAGGCATGCTATCTTTACCTTCTAAATAAAGATGTGGGGAAAAAATGCACAGAAAAACAGTTTGCATTTCTTATTATATAATACTGTCCAACTCAAGTGTCTTAGAACATCACAAAAGCACTAATACTCATTCTTGTGATTAACAATTCAATTATTAGTAGTAGACTGGCAAACAACTCAGTAGAAGTACTGAAATTTTAAATATCAAAGAGGAAGAAGCAAGTGGAAGGCAAGTGCTCCTATAATTTCACTGGGGTCACCTCAGCAACTTCTTCCAGAACTCCTGCAGCTCTCATTCACCCCTGATAGTCATCTGTCTCTCTGAGTGGAGCTACAGAAAACTTTTTGGACATTGCTTAGAGATGATTAACAGGTGTGTCTTATATACATATACTCACATCAAACAGGTTTACACACAGGGAAAAAAAAATCCTACTAATATTTTGAGACCTCTGCTGTCTCAAATGATTTCACCAATGATGTCACTACATGTGGTTCCAACCTGTGTATCACCCAAATTTTAGATTACAATGGTTTTTGCCTGAGCAAAATTTGTTGGTGGCAGTCATACCTTAGATTGAAATACAATTGCAACTTCCACTAAAGAAATGGTTGAACATTAGTGACAGGACAAGAGGAAACAACCTCAAGTTCTGTCAGAGGAGGTTTAGGTTGGATATTAGGGGAAAAATCTTCACTGAGAGTATTGTGAAGCACTGGAATGGGCTGCCCAGTAAAGTGGTGGAGTCACTATCCCTGGAGGTGTCTCCAGCATCTTATAGATGAAGTGCTGAGGGACATGGTTTAGTAGTGACTGTATTGATAGGTTAACAGTTGGACTTGATCTGAAAGGTCTTTTCCAGCTAAAATGTAGAGTTCTATGAACACGTTGTTCTACCCAATAAGCCACAAAGTGAGATATCTGGGATCAGTAACATTTTCTGAGAAGACAAGGAAGACCAGGGGAATGTCGTTTAGCATGCAAGAAGTAATAGAGATAACCAGTGCCCTCAATGGGACTAGGACTGGGCCAGCTCTGTGGACTGGAGGAAGGCTGCACAGCCATGTGGCTGCTCCTGGCCACATGTCTGGAACAAGCTCCATGGAGAACTTACAGTCTCATTGAACCCCCAGGCAAGATGAAGATAGAAAATATGATGGGCTCTCCAGACAAGGGTGCATGGCCTATTTGAGTGTATTTATAGTGCAACCTTTCTTTGTTCTGCTCTGTGTCCTTGAGGGATGAGGGTCAATTAAGTCTGAATGTCAGAGCTAGCATTGCTGCCCACTGTCATTGTATGAACAGAAATGGCTGTCAGCAAGGCCAGAAATAATGTGATGCCCATAAGCAGGCAGGGCAGTGAGCAGAGCGCAAATCTGTTGTACACACTGGCATAGAATGATGTCCCTTGGGTGTCTGCAATGTATCTACGTCCACTAGCTGAGCTTGCTGCTGTCACTTTAACATTTCCCTCATCCAGATTGCCTCATCTGAAGGACAGATGTGAGGTCTAATCTCACCAGCTGCTTGGAGTGGCGCAGTCAGGAGGACAGACATCTGATCCTTGCAGTGAGAGGTACCTGTCCTGCAGTGAGGTGAACCATGCTTTTGAGGTGAAGTGAATCCTACCTTCCACTTCTTACATGTGGGCCTGCACTATGCACAGATCATGAGAGAAGGTCAGTTTTAACAAATCATAAAAAAGACCAACTCAGCAGCATTGAAACTGGAGACATTCCAAATATTAAAAGCAAAGAGAAATCATTGCACTCTCCTCATGCAAAACATCTGTGGCACTGCTAAACAAGTTGCTGTAGACATTGTAATGTTCCACTGACTTTCTGTTACTCAACAGCTACTGTGGTGGCTTGGTAGTGAACAGGCTAAATAGAATTCTCCTAGCAGAAAAATAATGAAGGAAAATAGAAAGCTCAAGATGTAGAAAGGGTCTGATGACACAAGTGGCACAGCAGGTGGGAAATGAGGAGCAAGTGGAAATTTGGCAGTCTGGAAAGGTTAGGTTGTAGGCATTGCTCCTGAGAAAGGATATGGGGATGACTATCCTATTATGACATCAATGGAAGTCAAGTTGTGAAGCCAAATGAAATAATTTGGAAGAAGGATAGCCACGGAGAGAGATGGGGACAGAACAGCATAATGTTAGGGCAGATATCTGCATGGTTTGAGGCAAAAGAGTTTGGTATGACTGCTTAATCTTAATCTTCCCACTAAAATTTGCAGAAGATGCCAACACATGCTTTGAAGATACACAATTTCTGATTGCTGTTAAAACTGGTTGAATATTAGTGGCGACACCTCCAGTTACAAGATCAAAAAAAAGGGGGGAAAAAAAGAAAAAAAAAAGAAGGTTGGGAATACCCCTGCTGCTCTGCCTCTGCAGTCGGGAGAGCTGACCTCTATTGCAGCTGCCAGGTAAAGGAGCATTCATGCACGGCCAAGAGTGCCGCTCCCTTTGAGTTGCCTCCCTAGAAACCCATGTGCACTCATCCATGGGAGTAACGTCTTTCGTGTGTACTTACACAGTGCATATTCATCTGTCTACAAAAATAAGGGAATTATTTTAGTTTCTCTACTTGCCTTAACCTATTTTTCCTCTTTCTCTAATTTTCCTTAGCACTGTTTTGTTTCTTCCTGCCTATTCCTATTCTGTAGCCTTCCTTCAGTATCCATTACCGGCTACTGTAAAACACGAGGTAGACTACCTTCATCATTAGGCTGATATCATATGGTCTTTTATGTTCTTCCTTAAATAATGGCTTACTAAAATTAAAATAATTTAATAAAAGGGCAAATTAAATAATCAGCTGGGGTTCTTTTTTTGCTTTTTTTCCTTGGGTAACATAAGAGCGAGTACATTATGCTCTTTTAATTAAGGCTATAATCATATTCACATTGCTGGAACTGTTACATTTCATAAAGTGGCCTTATTTTCTGCATATTTTTCTTTGTCTGTGGAGTTTTTTCTTTCTGCTAAATTACACATCCATGGAGGATTTGGGGGCACTCAGCCAGTCAATCCAATTTGGAGTTGGATGGTGGCTGTAGTGGGCTAAGTCCCTTATCTGTCCCCTTCAGCTGTTTTACTTCTCTGCTATTGATGGAAACATAAAATTAAAAGTGGAATCAACTCAGAAGAAGAAACCCAGCAAGAGACTTAGAGGGGGAGAAGTTGAGGAGGGAGATTCTGACTAATCTCTCTGCAGCTAGGGTAATGTGCTGGCAGATTCATTTTTAAATATGCATGCAGGAGATTGCGTATTTCATAAATATTGGCATTTCATTTATCTTTGTGGGTATCAAAGCAAGTATGAGAAGAAAATTGAAATCAGATTGGTAATGGTTAGGTTTTTGTATTTTGGGTGGGGTTTTTTGAGAAGTGGGATTTACAGAACTATGTTTTCTCATGTGGTATGTGCTGGTGAATGATGAAGCTCAAGGAATGGAGACCTGAATGTGGATTAGCCATTCCTACAGCGTGACAGCAGAAGCATTAAGAGAAACTATGCAGTATATATACTTGTTTCTGTGCATACTTCATGTTACGGTGAAAAAGCATCTCAAGCTATTGAAA
Organism: Eubucco bourcierii; assembly: GCA_013396675.1. Taxonomy (NCBI): domain Eukaryota; kingdom Metazoa; phylum Chordata; class Aves; order Piciformes; family Ramphastidae; genus Eubucco; species Eubucco bourcierii. The sequence goes on from VWZE01015199.1 coordinate 387,606, forward strand.
TTACGATGCTGCAGAATCAATGCAAGTAAGAATTTGAAGCTGATGGACCAGACTGTCTGGTGTGCTTTGTAGGATTCATAGTTGTCTTTGTCCACTCTCTATCTCTGGACCAGAATGGCTCCAGCATTTCTTCCAGGCTAGTACTTCCCAGTAGACTAAGTGGTGAGAGCTTTCCCTCAATGACCTAGATTGTTTGAGGTGGACAGGAATTTGGTGATGCTGCTTTCTTCATGCAACCCTCACTCCTCTGCTTCTGTCTGTGGCCTGATATTATGCAATACACACTTCTGATTAAAACCTCGTACATGATGAGATTTCCCTGGGCAGGATCCCTCGCCTCTTGTACATCAGCACTAAGAGGAAGAAAACCTCATGGTCAGGATTGTACTCCATCAGCTGGCTGGTCATTCCCTTGCAGTATGGGCAGGAAAGAGGTGATCCTTTAGTGCCCGAGGGGCAGGCAGATAAGTCTTCCTTCTCTTAAATGACAGTTCCTTGCCATAGTCAGTACACAGGACTGACAGGATAAACCCCATCTCTTTGTGTAGGAGTTATGTCCTCCAGATCGCTCCCCTCTTGTCCGTGGGGGAGATAAATATGCACCTGGGGCTGGATTCAGTGCGAGAGGTGGGGAACAAGCAGAGTATTGGAAGGAGGAGGTGTCTGTCTGTGAGACAAGCAGTGAGAGAAGGGCAGAAAGGCTGTGATGGATGTCAGGAGGGTGAAGGAGCAAGGGAGTTTCTCTGCAGCAAGGAGAGAGTGATGTGGAGCAAGGGAAAGCAACATAAGGAAGAGGAAAGCAGAATTTCTGTACTTATTTAAGAACATTAAAAGATGCATCACAGACTCAAGGGAAATGTAGTAAAGGGAAAGAAAGGACAAAGGCAGCAATAAGCTATTTTTCCAATCAGAAAATGTAAGGCTAAACAAATCAGTAAAATAAGTTACTGGTCGAAGTGCGACTGATTTGGCTAACATCTATTTTCTCCTTCCTACTGGACAGTTCAACAAGATTCTGAAGAGAGTAGCACGTAAATCTTAGATAGGTGAGGTGTTGTGCTGATGAAAAAAGGTATGTAAAGCTTGGCATCTTCTGGACTTGCCTTTCCCCTGATTGATGCTGATTGTCTTAGAGCATGGACATTGCTCTTTGTAGAAATCCTCAGTAGTGCTGCAAAGAGCCACTTCTCCCCACTCCTTTCCTTAGGTAGGCATAGGCATCTCTGAATTAAGATGCTGAAAACTAATTTCCCTGGGTTAGATTAATTCTTGTGGCTGTGTGAAAGCTACCATGAACACAAGAGTGACAAAGAGAATGGGCAGCTAGATGTGGTGGCATAAAGGACTTCTCTTTACAGTGGTGGCACAGATTTATGACATTACAGAGCTTGTCTCATCACCATCTGGGAGGACATGAGTCCCTGTGCTTACAAGATGCCTCTCCTGTCTTGATTGTCTGCTGCATAACAATGTAGGAATTCTTGTTTACTTAACAGAAACCAAGCTGAAAAGAGGAAACCCAAGGCAGACACAGTTTCTGCAACGTGTCAGTCTGGCCTCACTCAAAATTACCATCTCCTACATTTCTCCTCCATGACCCTGTTTTCTTGTTGCCCACTCTTTTTTTCTCCAAGCAGCTTCCAAGTCTCTTGATCTTTTACATTCTTGGCAACATTGCAAAAAAATAGAGGAAGTGTTGGTCAAACCCACTAGAATTCTGTTTCACTTTTGTCCCAGCGGTTGCAGCCAAGCAGGTTTCACAGGTCTTCTGGTCTTTCAAAGTCAGGGCATGATTTCTGGAGACCTTGTGGAAGGTTCTGTTCCAGAGCTATTTGCAGAAGAGAAAAGCAAAGCCCATCTCTCTGATTATTCCTAGATCCTTAATGGCTCTGAGAAATGTATTTACTAGTTGTCTTTTGCTAAGCAAATGTATCACTTTTTATCTTTCCTTACATACAGTAAAGTTGTAAGAAGGGGCTTCCCTCCTTGATAAAGACCTTTCTCAGTGGTCACAAATGGATCAGCTCTCTAGCCCACTTCAGAGAATACTGCATGCCCTTTCAGTGACAAAAAAGTCACTAGCCCTTTAATCTAAGGATTTTCTTTATATAGAGGGAGATTGCCACATGGTGGCAATTTACCTCCACTTAATGATTGTACATGCAAATGCCTAATTCAGTCTAGCTTCTTTGCCAAATGTCTGTTTTTGTTCAGCCTAGCCTGTGCCCTTAGGAAATGCTTGCACTTTAGTGCTGTGATAACTTACTCTTCCTTTTATTTCATTGGAGGCATTAGTCCCTCTTCTGTTTTCCCTTCCATTCCCTGATGCTTAGGATGCCATTATTTCTACCTACCTCTCTAAGACTACCTACTTTTAGTCTTTCTACCAAAAGAGAATTTTTAGACATGTTTGGATTTTATATAATCCTTAGCTAGTTTCTTTAAAAGCCAGATGAACTTAGAATCATAGAATTATAGAATCATTAAGGTTGGAAAAGACATTAACAATCATCGATTCCAACCACTGCCCAACCACTAAACTATACCCTGAGGTGCCACATCCACACACTTCTTAAACACCTCCAGGGCTAACAACTCCACCACCTGCCTGGGCAACCTGTTCCAGCACCTCACTGTTCTCTTAATAAAGAAGGTTTTCCTGATGACCAATCTAAACCTTCCCTGGAACAACTTAAACCCATTTCCTCTTGTCCTATTGCTAGTTGCCTGGCAGAAGAGATCAGCACCAGCCTCACTACAATCTCTTTCCAGGTAGTAGTAGAGAACAATAAGATCTTCCCTTCACTTCTTTTCCTTATAGGCATGAACCAGATGACCATGTGAACAGATGGAGAGATCAGGGAACCATGGCAGCATGATCACTGAGGGTTGAAACAGACTGAAAATCCACACTCAGGACAGCTTTCTGTGACCTTCTCCTCAAGTGGGCATAGGGAACAACATAATCAAATCTCTGACATAACACCACTGAAACCAAATCATCTCTGTGATAAGTTTACGCACTTTAAAAGCAAGGGTAGCAAATGCAACAAGAACTTTCTATAATAATTGTACTGTGAAGGTGCTGACCATGATCCCATTGTCAATGGTGTGGAACTGGTGCAAAGCTGGACACAATTTCTTGCTCCCTGCATACAGTTCCTCAGGGTCCAGAGATCTCACCTCTCAAAAGAGTAAGCACCCTTCTGAAGGTACTGCCTGCAGGTTGAACTATGACAGCAAAGCAAAGGATCTCAATCCACCGCAGGAACAGCAACAGAGAGGGCTCCTCACACAGCAAAAAGGCCAAGATGTTCCTGGAGTATTTCCAGATGCTTACAGGCCAATGTATATTCACAATATCACAGAAACATAAGATCTTATTTTTCAAGAGTCTTGATTGTAGGTTAATTCCTATTCTGCTTTCTTTTCAACACAAATTTGTTAAGAAGTGTTGAGAACAATATCTTACTGAAATTTGTCTGTGCCAACCTACCACTTTTCAATGGCATATACTTTTAAAGCAGTGTTTTCCTCTATATCAAACTATATCCATAGATTGCTGAAATAGATTCAGAAGTGTATTTGTCAAGCAGTATTTAGGATCAGCCATCAATTTTCACCATTTAACCATCATAACAACCTTACACTCAGCAGTTTGAATAAAATTGCTTTGTACAGAATTATCTTCTGTTGTGAGTTATATTTTTATGGCAGATTTACTCCTCTGACAGAGAAAATCCAATATGTACCTGCATTTCTATTACAGACACAGTCTTCTGCAAACCAACAGATAAGCTTTTTATCAGCAACCATGCCTCTGTGGCACTGTTCTGGGCTCCTGCCAAGCTTTACCTCCATTCCTTTCATGAACAGATCAATCTGCAAACATTTGAAACCTCCAAATAACATAATAGTTACTTGGATGGATACTTAAGCCCCCACCCCCCCTCTAGAACCAAACTAATTTAAAAACTGTTACACCTAGGTAATCTACATAATGCAAATCTACAAAACCAAGGAAAGGGCAAGGAGCGGCACATAGCTACCATTTCTAAAGTTCCTCTGCCCCAAGGACCAAACCATTTTCTACTAAGTCATGCTGGAAGCCTACCCTCCCATGCCCCTTTGCCACATCACCTCTCAAACAGAACATGCCACACCAGCATCACCCAGAGCTGGTAATGTTGGGAAGAAGATTAAAGAACATGATGAACACCCTTCAGAGAGGAGAAGTTACAGTGTGGTGTGCTCTTTGTTATGCATAAGAGTAATGGCAAGATGTGTACATGTGTCAAAACGCACTGCCACTGGCTAAGACCTCAGCCTACCATTCAGAGATGACTAGCAATAGCAGCAGAAGCAGCAGCACTGCACATAGTGGTTGCTGAGGGCATCTTCCACTGGTAATTAAGCACCATGCATTTATGAGGCAGTGAGGCTCTTCACCTCACGCTGCCACACAAGCTGCTGGTGTTAGACCAGGCACATTTTATCTTCTCTGCTCTTGTGAACTCTCTCTCTCTGTCCTCCTTTTTGCCATGGAATAAGTACCTGTGGAGATAAGATCCCTTTTTTTCCTCTGTTGCACTTCAAACAAGCGGATGTATGCTTGGAGTGATGACTGTTAGCAGGAGCAGTGCTGGAATACTGAAATCAAAAAGTTATCTTTGGGGAAACAGCAGCGGTAAAAGAAGAAAACTGAAAAATAATGGAGTGATCTTGGTGAGCAGCTATTGAAAGAAAAAAATGAAAAAAAGAGACAGTGAATACTAACTGGAAAGGGGTCAGTGTGTGAGGACAATATCAAACATAAAAAGGTACAAGAAAAGAGTAACAATCAGAAGGAGAAAGCATAGAGCAATAAAACAAGAGAAACAAAGAAACTAATCAAATCTCTCACTGAGGGGTTACACTGTGACCTCACTTATCTCTTTTCTTTCTTTTTTTTTTTTTAATTATGAATTTATAAATAAGTTTCATTAGCTTTTTTCCTGTCAGGGGTGTATAAAAAATAATTATAAGCTCTTACAGATGGTAAATAGTTTAATGGGATGACACTAGTGATACAGAAGTATTAAAACAAAGATCAAAGTTAGGACTGCCATAATAGGTTATCCATACACCGTTACAGCTCTAACAGAATATAAAAAGAAACAAACAAAAAAAAATCACAGGGATCATCTCCATTCTAAAAATGGTTTGATTACAAAACATAGTAAAGGCCCAATTCTATTAGGCTCAGGCTTCTGCTTTATGAATAGCTTTGTTAAAATTAGTGGGATCGATTTGGTATAATATCTTCCTGAGCAAGAGAAAGGATGTCCAAAGTCAGTCTTCTCACACTCAGTTGCATTTTTCAACACTTAGATCAGTTTCTCTTCCAACCTCTGGAGCAGCAAGCATGACAACAGTGCTTTAAATGTTCATTTCCATTGTTGGTAGTGCACTTACATAGATAAATACTTGTCATAAGGAGGAAAACCTATGCTCTGCAACCTCAACCTGTCAGAGCACTGAGTATCATTACAGTAGGTGGTAGTTCCATAAGAAGTTTTTGGTGCCATAGGCATGAAGGTTTCTACACTCAAACTGTACAATTTCTTGGAAATAAGAGTTGTTCTGGGATCAGCAGGACTCAGTTCGGAAGAGAGTGATTGTACTTCAGAGATTATTTTTTGCCATTTCTCTCTGCAGTCAAGCACAAACAACCCTAATATTTTACATAAACTCTAGAGTAATGGTCAAAATGTAAACAGAAAATTCACTGTATTAGAACTGTGGAAGTTGTAAGCCTCTGCTAAAAAGCAGCTATAAATGGGAGCTGTCTGTGTTTGGTGTCCAAACCCTTTAATATCCACTAGTATGTCCAGTTTTGTTTAAATGTCTCAGATCCAATACTATCGTCATATACATTATGATCACTGCCACCTTACACACAACACAGGTGAAAAAAGAAAGCACAAGTCCATGAAAATAATTGCCTTAAGGATTATGGCTTCCAACATATGCTTGAAATTTGTGCCTTGGATTCACCTACAGACCTGCAAAATCTTTAGTATATATCCACTTCTGCTGCTGCCAGGTGGTAGAACAGAGAATAGAGATTATGAAGGTAACAGTATTTCATCCACAGCTTTTCCCTTGATATAGTAGCATAAGTCAGCTGTGAAATCAGCAGTGTTGAAGGAGATTCCTTGCACTGCCAAAATTTCTGGATGGAAGTAGCCCAAACACACAGCCTATAAACTTTCAATATAGGCACAGTAGTCACATGAAAGAAAAAGATACCTAGCCAGAAGACAGGCAGGTTTACGTGGATTGGGGCTGCTTCTTTTACGCGTCAGAGGACAAAACTACCCTTTTTCACTGTGAACTGGGGAACTCTAAAGCTTTAAACCCCTCGGGACTTTCTGTCCCTTTAGCTTGACATGAGAATGTCTAGGTAAGACACAAGAACAAAAACAGCAGAGTAAAGACTGAAAAAAGGAGAACCTTTAATATATTTCTGCTCTCTGTCCCCATTCCTCCTTTTCTGTGCATCAACAGTTTCAATAATCTAGAAAATGTAAGAGATAAAACTAGAAAATGGTTTCCTACTCAGCATCACAAAATGCTCACCATGTTCTAAGAAACATTATAATACATTTAATATGCCCTCTGATTTTTTTTTTCCGTTTATTATTTGATACCAGTCAGTCTTACGTTTTTAAAATTGGTGCTCTGAAATAACCGGCTCACATTTTAAAACAAAAAATTAGGATCCGCTAATAGAACTGAAGTTAATACAGAAGTGGTTTTTTAAAAACACAGACGAATTTTTAAAAGGCAGTGAATTCACTTGTGTACAATCTCTTGACTATGAAATTAAACCACTGTTACATCACGCTTAGCATTTGTAGGATAAACAAAACAGATGGGGGGGTTCCCAGTGCTGGTTTCTTTCTTCTAAGGATGGTTATTTTCAGTCCATAAACTCTCAGCTGTCATCCCTGATTTATCTTCACAGCAAATTTCTGTCGGGGTTTGCACAGCTCCGAGCTCGGGGGCTGCAGGCTCCTTGCTCCCTGCGCTCTCCCCTCCCTCTCAACCACAGCGTTTGTAACCCGCGTTCGCGCTTCCCTTTTAACCCCTTTTTCATTCTCCTCTCCTACAGTGCCTGGGATTTTCTGAATCTGGGTTGTACCCCATCATGGTGAGATCAGTATGACGAAGAGGCACACTTCTAGTTTGTTGTGAAGCTTCATTCTTTCTCCATTGCTCGGGGAAGGGTGAAACGGCTACTAGGGCTGTCGAAACGCCGCCGGCGTTCAATCCGCTACACAAACAATGGTTTTATTGAAACATATAAAGACACTGCTGTAGAGAGATTCTTTAAAAACTGTTTTCGACGTCCCCAGCAGTAAAGCGAGCGACCACTTATTTGCTGGAAAGGGCTCCTCCCGCCCCCTCCTACTCCTGCCCTCCC